>JAANDH010001015.1:0-26648 GCA_011799765.1 Nymphaea thermarum
AAGTGCACCTCGAATAGTCATCGGTAAAAGTGATAAAGTACTGAAAACCACCACGAGAATGAATGCCCGAAGGCCCCCACACATCAGAATGAACCAAGGAGAAAGCTTTATTAGCACGGCTGTTTGAAATGGGATACGAAGCTCTAACATGCTTCGCAAACTGACACACATCACAAGATAACATGGAAATGTTTAAACTAGAACATAACTCAGGAAACAATTGTTTCAACATCCCAAAAGGGAGATGACCAAGACGCTCATGCCAAAACAAAAACAACTGACGACACTCTTCCTTCGTCTTCTCTGTCCTACTGACTGCTGACATCAAGGTTGTGGCAACGCGTATAGGGAGCCGATAAAGACCATCAGACGCCAAACCAATCCCAATCCTCTTCCCTGTCACCAAGTCCTGCAAAACACAATGTTGTTCAGAAAATATAAGTTCACACTTCAGTTCCTTGGTAATCTTACTAATAGATAACAGATTTAGGGGAAGATGTGGAACATGCAAGGCATCATGCACTAAAAAATTATTCAACAAGGAAAGACTCCCTTTCCCTGCCACAGAGGTAAAGGAACCATCGACAAGTGATACACGTTCCTTTCCCAAAGAAAGCTTGTAGTCATGAAAAAGTTTGGGGTTGCCAGTCATGTGATGAGTGGCACCACTATCAACAATCCACTCCCCTATATAAGAAGTACCTTCTGTCCCTGAAACAGATAATGCCTGGTTGCCCTTCACATCATCTGATTTCTCTGTCTGACCTCCATCAGCCTGGCTCAAATATGCTCGCAACTCACGAAGTTGCTCTGCGGAAAAGGAACCCTTCCTATCACTAGGGCCTGTGACAGAAGAATCACGCTGCTTACTAGCAGGAGGCCGCCCCTTTCTTCTCTGGATGCAAGTCCCAACAAAAATCTATCATATGGCCCAGTTTCTTGCAGAGAGTGCATTTGCGGGAAGAACAGGAGGATCCTACAGACGCACGGCTGAGAAAGGCTGACTGTTCTTCCCCTCTTCGGTCATTGGAGACCAGCTTTCTCTGTTCTTCAGCTTCAACACAAGCATACACATCCGCAATGCTAAAGGATTCATCAGAGTTAGATCCGACTCCTTATATTTTCATAGTCATCATTCAGGCCAGATAAGAAGAGGAAGACCCTATTTTCCCATTCCTTGGTCATGTACTGCATTTGATCTTGAGGACACTTCCATGTAAGATCAGAGTGGTAGTCAAGATCCTCCCACTTCGATTTTAAGGCGGCATAGAATTCAGCAACAGAGCGAGTCCCTTGACGCAGGGAATACACATCCCTCATCAATTGGTACACACGAACTTTCCTCTTCTTCTGACCATACATATGCTCAAGGATAACCCACATGTCCCTCGCAGTCTTCTTGCGAAGAATGAGAGGTTGAATTTCTGAGGAAACAGAATTTATAATCCACATTTTCACTTGATTGTCTTCAAGATACCACGTATCCCAAGCTATGCTTCCCTCTACAGGTTCAACTTTTCTTCCATTTACATAGGCAATGCGCCCTCTCCCAGCAATCCCCACAGTAATCGCAGCAGACCACCGTAAATAGTTCTCCTTATTGAGTTGTATGGTGGTAACTTGAACCGGTACATTGTCCATCGACCCAACATCAGGTACGTTGGTATGGACACTGGAGGAGGAAGATGAGTCGGTCATGATCACAGGTCAAAAAGGCTGCCAAGAACAAACAGTGGCAGCAAGGAGGAAACTGAGAGGACGACGGCACGGATCCTGAGGTGATGGCGTGGAGCAGATCCCAAGGCAACGACACGGATCCCTAGGCGGTGGCACGGATCTCTAGGTAGCGGCGCAGAAAACATGAACGGCGAGATCACGACGAAAAACACCAATAGATCGCATACGGCGGCTCTGATACCATATAGAAAACAAATATGCAATAGGGTAGAAGAATGCACACCAACGTAACGTGGAAAACCCTCAACACGAGGGAAGAAAAACCACGGGTGAGGAGGTTTGACGCCCACAAGCAGCCAGACACTCTCTCTCTTCAAAACTTCATTTACACAAAGAGATTAGGGTTTACAAGGACTTAAGTAGTCCTTAGGGCAAACCGGATCTGGATCGGATCCGGACCCGTACAATAGAAGACCCGTCAACAACAAGTATCACACACTTCCTGCTAAATATTCATTCTGCCCATGAAGAGAATGGCGACAGGAAAAGTTCTTTATCAGGGCAGAAGATTGTACATTTGTCCTGTTGACAAAGCATTAAAACTTGAATATGGTCCATGGCTATCTTGAAAACCGACTTGCCAATGTTTCTTAATTTGTTTGTATAAACTCAAGCTGAGAACAGACATTATATCATAAGCCAAATAAGATGAAATTTTGCATGAAAAGTGATGCACCATAAAATGCATGCATGGGAAACAAACGAATGAAACAGGGGATATAGACAAACTATAAACAACTGTTCATGGACAGCAGGACCCAGACCTCTGGAGTGCCACCATCAAGGCTGATGACGTCAAATTAAGATAACCTCTGCAGCCTCTTGCACCCACCAGTCCACCAGCACTGCCACATTCATATAATAAGTAAAGCAAAAGGTAAGAAAATTGAACTCTCTGCAGTAACATTGCACAAGGCAATTAAAAAATATTTCAAATGGTTGAGCAATTAACTAGAAACTACTGCCTTGAATAGCAGGTTTATATATAAATCAATCATCAAAGTGAGTTTTTTTTCATTTTCATTGAGCTGATACAATATCCACCTGAAAGGAATCAAAGCTTTTAAAAGTAAAAATGCCACCTCAAAACATGTGCATCATCCTTAGAACAGGAAAAAAGGAGTGTATAGAGAGAAAAAGGAGGAACACGACAAAATGAGGTGTCTCTGAGGTTCCGAAGTACATTGCCTGGACACCACTGCCTATAGTGATTAGTTACACAGGAAGGGAATAAAAGTGGAATTAGAACTAGAAATCCAAAGTAAATAATCACAGCAGATCAACATAACAGGTACTTAAACTTTGCATAGTAGAATCAGTTCTAGATCCAAGAAAATTTCAAAAAACATGGACAAAACACTGCAAAAATTGTTACCTATAAGCAGGTCATTAGGAATAAACCGTTCGACAAAGAAATGAGCACTTATGCAAAAAGAGAGAAAAAATCAGAAAGTGACTGAAGCAACTAACTACATTATGGATCAACAAACTCGAAACTTGGATACCATATGTGATGCAGTAATCTCATGATCCTGCTGACTTGCCATAAAGAGACTGAATTTACCATCCAACAGAGCAAGTTCTGTCTTTTGAGCCTGCTGCAAAGGCATCGAGCACAATAGCATCAAGCTCGACACAAGAAATGAGCAGCTAACAGGAAAAAAAAAGTACCATAATCAGTTATTTAACAAACTAATAAATGAACTAAGAGGATTTCCTGCATACTCGAGAATGGCACTCATGCAGCTCCTATCCTTGTGCCAAGAAAAATATCGACAGACCTACATTGACATAAAATTTGCCTAGAACCAAAGGAAACTGAACCTAGATCATCACGTGAAAACCATAAAAAGAAATCAAACAACTAACGTGTGGAATGAACGTGGCTCATGAAATCAGATAAGGATACTTTATTCAAAAAGAAATCAGATAGTCCTCCAATTTTGCTGATGTGGTTTGATGTGATTTTGCGTGTTTAGCTACTCTGTATTTCTCAATTTCTGTCTAATTCTGCTTCCTATATTTGCACTGCCTCCATATTCTTTTCACCTATGCACTGCCTCCAATACTCTGTCATTTTTTCTCCAAGTTTTCTTCTGTTTCTTCTACTGGTAAATATGGGTAGTTCACTCAATTACTTATGATTTTATACCTTTCATATTCTTGATGGATGTTATCGAAGAATTATTAACAGTATAGTATAGCTAATTATGCATGTTCTTCCTGTGATTTTCTTACAGTCGATGTGTACTTTTCTGGTGCTTTAGTTTTTTGAATGCTTAATCGCAACTGCTTCCCTTGCAAACTCCATCAGCATTGTCTAGTTCTGTAGTACCCTTCCCACCCACCATCTGTGCCAGATTTATATAACAGGTAAAGCAGAAGGCAAGAAAATTGAACTCTCTACAGTACCAGTGTACATGGCATGCAAGAACATTTTAAATGGCTAAGCAATTAATTAGAAGCTACTATCCTGAATAGCAGGTTTTCATTTAAATCAAACACAAAAGTGCCTTTTTCTTCATTTTCATTTGGATGATATAGTACCCACTGAAGGGAATTAGGGCTATTAAAAAGTAAAAATGCCACCTCAAAAGTTCTACATCATTGTCAGAACAGGAAAAAGAAGTGTACAAGGAATAAGGAAGAGGAACAAGACAAGATGAGGTGTAACATACAAGAAAATAACAACAGTAGGTCAACAAAATAGTACTTAATCTTTGCAGAATAGAATCGGTTTTAGATCCAAGCAAATTTCAAAAACCAGGAAATGAAATACTGCAAAAACTGTAACATACAAGAAAGTCAATAAGAATAAAGCGTTCTAGCATGAATTGAGCCCGCTTTGGCTCAACTTGTTGTACATCCTACATAGGACCGTGTAGATGCACAGTGGCAGGTCTGTTATGTTTTGCTGTACTAATGTACTTTTAAATCCTATATAACGTGTGGTTAAAATTGACCTGATTTTTTGTGTATCCGAAATTTTGGGCATAGGCAACCTCTACAAGGACACCTCAACTACCATCAGACTCACCACTCAGAGAGCATGATTTGTTAAGTGCTAAAACATAAAAATAATGGACATGTCATTATGCTTACAATTCCAAGAGGAAATTTTGTGCAGACCAATATCACATATTCCTGCTAAATATTCATTCTGCCCATGAAGAGAATGACGACAGGAAAAGTTCTTTATCTGGGCAGAAGATGGTGCATTTGTCCTTTCGAGTTTCGACAAAGCATTAGAACTTGAACATGGTCCTTGGCCATCTAGAAAACTGACTTGCCAATGTTTCTTAATTTGTTTTTATAAGACTAAATCTGAGGACAGGCATCCTTTCATAAGCCAGATAAGATGAAATTTTACATTAAAAGCTTGTGCATGCATGGGAAACAAACGAGTGAAACAGGGGATTAGACAAACTATAAACAACTGGTCATGGACAGCAGGACCCAGAGCTCTGGAATGCCACCATCAAGGCTGATGACGTCAAATTAAGATAAGCACTGCAGCCTCTTGCACCCACCAGTCCACCAGCACTGCCACATTCATATAATAGATAAAGCAGGAGGTAAGAAAATTGATCTCTCTGCAGTGACATTGCACAAGGCATGTAAAAAATATTTCAAGTGGTTGACCAATTAACTAGAACCTATTACCTTGAATAGCATGTTTATATATAAGTCAATCATCAATGTGAGTTTTTCTTCATTTTCAATGAGCTGATACAATATCCAACCGAAAGGAATTAAGGATTTTAAAAGTAAAAATGCCACCTCAAAACGTGTATATCATCCTTAGAACAGGAAAAAAGAAGTATATAGAGAAAAAAAAAGAGGAACATGACAAAATGAGGTATTTCCTGCCAAGTGACCACAAATTATAGTGAACTATTTCCTTTTTTCTGCTCATATGCAAAATAAGTCTAAGGCTACTCTCGTTTAACCATATAAGGTACATCCACACATTATTTTCCCTGTGGCATCGAAATCAGGTAGTTTCTCAAAAAGGATCTGGTTTAAGCTTCTCAACGGCAAACTGCTGTTAACGTACTGATGAAATTTATCATTGTTAAATTCAAAACCCAAAGTCTCCATAAATAAAATGGAGAAAGAAAAAAACTGATTCAAATTAATGAAAATAAAGGTCTAAATGTAGGCATAACTTTGAACATGTTTTTATCTCATCATGGTTCATACCAAAAATTGAAAATCTTGGATAGAATTCTGATAATGCATTTAAGGCCCTTGAAATGTCTGACATAATTTTCCTTTCCCTCTCAATCATCTAAATGATCTCATGCCTTTTTTCCTGAAATTTCAGCACAGACTTTATTATGTTCATCATGATTCAGATAAGTGGGATACAACATGAATAAGCAACAGCCAATGAACCAATTCCTTCAGCCCAGACATGGTTACAAATTATAAAAAAGAAAAAAGAGAGAGAGAAAGCTTATATACCTCAAGGACAGCCACTGTTGTACCATACTCCTTGGCTTCTATGCATACCTCAGTGGAGAAGCCATAACTTTTGGGCTGAGGGGCACTAATTCAAAAATTCTAAATATTTTAAGGGAACCAAAATATAAAAAAGGGAAAATAAATGACAGCACCATCTTGAAAAAAAAAAAAAAAAAAAAAGAAACTTGAGGGGTTGGTGTGGGCACACTGTAAGCTTGAATACCTTGATGAAAAGCATACTGAAAGCTTCTTAATGATCACACTGATGATTCTCTTTTTTGTTTTCTGGGATCTTCATTGTTTCTAACACTTGTTGATGAAAGCAGCAGGTTTTGATACTTTTGACAAGAATAAATGAGGCATTTGTTGATGAAAGCAGCAGGCCATTCAAAAACATTCGGTTTGCTTTCATATTTTTTTTATTCATGTGGACATTTTAAAGAATCTTTTTCATGTATCTCTCTTTATTTTTGTTTCATTTTGGACAGCAGAGTCAAACACACATATATACTGGATGACCCATTTGATGCTCCTCCTCAGTTAGCTGAACTAATTCCTCAGGCCTCCCCTGAAGGGAAGCCTCCTGATGAGGTAAATATCATATTGCTGAATTCATCTAGTCTAGCACCTGACGTAGTGTCGCTGTTGAAAATTCATGATCTAGAAGATCTTTGATCTGTTAGTGCATGTGATTGCCTATATGCAATAGATGTCTTCTGACTTTCACTTGCTTTTCATGCATTCCTCTCACGACTTAGGTCTTCAATATAGTTGCATGGTTAAGACATTGATCGCAGTGTAAACTCATTGTGTAAAAGATGGATGGTACATTAGCATTGTGTAATGGACTATACTGCCAATGCAGACTTGCAGCAGCTCATGAAGGGCATGATCTAGAAAAGAGGTCAACTGGATGCACAAAGAACAGAAGCTCAAAAATCTTTTTTTTTTTGGAAATCATGTTATTTGAAAAACAAATTCAATTTGTTGTTCTTGAGTTGCATGAAAAGTCATAATTTTCATGGGGGACTATCCCTTCTTTACCCACAAAGAAAATGGGGCTATCTGTTTTCAACCAACTCGATTAAAGCAAATATAAGTCCAAGCGACAAGGGTGTTGCTGCTGGCCAAGGAAAAAACATTGCCAAGACTTGTGAAAATTGGCTTTAATGCCCTTAGCAGGAGCTTGTTTCTTACGAGCATAGGACACAGAAGAAGCTTTCTTTGTATGTGATGTAATACCTGATCGATAATAAAACTTACGAGTTATGAGTACTACTATGTCATATTACTTGTCTGCACTTCCTGAAGTTCTTGTATAGTAATTCATCCCTTTCTTGGACCGAGTACTACAGATTGATGATGTACGTCTAGAGGATGACTGGGTGCCTTTAGATGAGACAATGGACCCTGAACAGCTCGAGGAATCTATGCGTGAAAAGGAAGCTCATTCTCATGCAGTTGTCCTTGAAATGGTATGATTCAGATATTGGTGTCATCTATACCGTGTTTAGACCAAGGTCGTCTTTATGTTAATCTAGTGCTGTTTTACATTTCAGTATATGTGCGTCTGGTCCTCTTTATATACAGGAATCAGCTTGTTTATTTTTCTATCATGAATGTTTTCATGGTTTTGGCTTGTGAAAAATTGTTTAGAAATTTCATGAATTCAGTAGGCATCTCTCTCTTTCTCTCTCTCTCTCTCTCTCTCTCGTGCGCTTACACACACACACACATATTTATTGGTCAAACAATCAAGGATATAGTGTAGTACATTAGTGTTAAAAAATTTATGTGCATAACATGAAACAACTTGCTTATTGACAGAAGCTGACTCCGTCTGAAAAAATGCAGTTGCTATACCAGAATGTGTGGCCGTTTTAATTGCCTTTCACTGAGGCACATAATTTACCATCCTGTTAAAGTCTAGTCTGTTGTTTAATCATAATCAAGAGTGATGGTTCAGGACCCTAAGGACTAGTGGGGACTAGTTGATCTGACTTCTTCTAGTCCAGTGGATGCATATATTTGTATGGAAGTAAATACAGTGTACAAAGAATGCACATGCATATTATAGGTCAAGAATTAGTCAGCTGACCAATGACTAGGCTGGCGAATTAGGTAGTCTGGCAGACTAGTTGCTGGTTTGAAGCAGAAGTTGGTTAATAACCGACTCAACCAACTAGTCTGACTAGTCTACTAACTTGTCTAGGTTTCGATGACTAAGTTATAGTCTTATAGATATGATATATGTTGACATGATTGTACATTGAAATATCACATAATACATGGTTCATCATTTACCTTGGTTTAGCAGTTTAATTTAATCTCTATATCTGATTTGGCTACTCCTGTGATGTTTGTAACAGCTATTGTTTTGCTAACTTTGTACTGACTAGATATTTGAACATTATGTAACCAGAAACTGCATATTGACTCGGTCGCTTTCTTTGATTTTTATTCCACCCTTTTCTTGATTACTGAATATGGGCCTAAGAATTATATAATACACTCTATTTATCCCTGACCATACTTAAGTTTTTCTAAAAGAAAACTGTGTAAGAATCTCTTCATGTCAATGTTTTGTCTTAATACTAGAACTCTGGTGAAAAGTCCACATGCCTGAGGTCATTCCTTTGATATTACCAATTGTATGTAGTGGAGCTTGTTGTTTTTCCTTTTTTTTTTTTCCTGAGTGCCTTCCAGCAACAACGCATATGTGAATGCCTGTGATTATGTATATTTGCAGAATTTGAAACTCAAGAGGCTTGTGAAGCTGCATATTTGAAGGTAAATTATAATGATATTTAGTTACTTTATGCTTAAGTTATTTGCCAAACATTACTTTCCTCTTTCTCTCTCTCTATCTTCTGTTATTTGTGGTCATGTTGTCTAAAGTCTGAAGGTGTAAAGCTTATTCTATATGTTAAAAGTTAAATAACAAACTGAAAACAGAACTAAGATGTCCCACCTACAAGAAAATGCCAATCATGCAGCTCCTATCCTTGTGCTTAACAGGCCTACATTGCCACAAAATTTACCAAGAACCAAAACCAACCGCATCACGTAAAAAGCATAAAAAGAAATGTGGCATCTAACATGTGGAATGAAGCATCATAGCTCATGAAATCAGACAAGGATACTTTATTCAAAATGAAATTAGATAGTTCAATTTAGCTGATGTGGTTGATGAGATTTTGCATGTTTAGCTACTCCATATTTGGCATTTTCTGCCTAATTCTGCTTTTTTCATTTGCACTGCCTCCATATTCGTATCACGTTTGCACTGCTTCCAATAATCTGCCATTTTATGTCCAATTTTTGTTCTGTTTCTTCTACTGGTAAATATGGTAACTTCAATCAATTACCCATGATTTTATATCTTTAGTATTCTTAATCGATGTTATGGAAGAATCATCAATCGTATAGCTAACGTGCATGTTCTATCTACGATGTTCTAGTCAACCGTCCACTTTTCTTTTGCTTCGTTTTTTGAATGCATCAGCATTATCTAGTGCCTAATGCACCTGCAGTACCCTTCACAACTCTAGCCTATATTGGCATGCCATTTTTTGTTTTTCGTTTGTCAAGTAATGGTGAAATTTCACGAAACAAACAACACACCTACAGCTCTTTATTTGATCACAAAAGAATGATTTACAAAATGTGGAGAAAACCACAGGAGATACAACATGAGGACCTCTAGACAGAAATACTTCGGCAACCAAAATATATGCACACAAAATACTGGACTCATTTACAACTTGAGTGTTAATTCAAGCTCAGGATCACTCAAGACAAGCTTACACAGCCGAGTTTGAGTTGAGCCCGATTTGGCTCAACTTGTTGTACACCCCTACATAGGACCCTGTAGATGCACAATGGCAGGTCAGTTATATTATGTTGTACTAATGTACTTTTAAATCCTATATAACGTGTGGTTAAATTGATGAGATTTAATGAATTGTATGCATCCAAAATTTTGGGCATAGGTAACCCCTACAAGGACACTTCACCAACCATCAGACTCACCACTCAGAAGGCGTAAAGTTGAATGGGCGACATGAGCTTCGAAGCCTCAGAATGAAAAGCTTTTTCTCACTTGGATTCATGCTCCTCCACCAGATTCACTCTACCATCACCAACCACCTTAGCTTCTACTGCCACACTCTCGGCCTCATTGCAAATCCCAAAATCCTAGGGAACCTTTTTTCCCAAATGATGCATGGCTTGTTAAGTGCTAGAATATAAAAATAATGGAGGTCATTATGTTTACAATTCCAAGAGGAAATTTTGTGCAGTTCAATATCACATACTTCCTGCTAAATATTCATTCTGCCCAGGAAGAGAGTGACGACAGGAAAAGTTCATTATCTGGGCAGAAGATTTGTCCTTTTGACAAAGCATTAAAACTTGAATATGGTCCATGGCCATCTAGAAAACCGACTTGCCAATGCTTCTTAATTTGTTTGTATAAGACTAAAGCTGAGGACAGACAGCCTTTCATAAGCCAAATAAGATGAAATTTTGCATGAAAAAGGGATGCAACATACGAACTTGAGCATGCATGGGAAACGAACGAGTGAAACATGGTATATAGACAAAAGAACTGGTAATGGACAGCAGGACCCAGACCTTTAGAGTGCCACCATCAAGGCTGATGACGTCAAATTAAGATTACCTCTGCAGCCTCTTCCACCCAGCAGTCCACCAGCACTCCCACATTCATATAATAGGTAAAGCAGGAGGTAAGAAAATTGAACTCTCTGCAGTAAATTTGCACAAGGCATGTGAAAAATATTTCAAATGGTTGAGCAATTAAATAGAAACTATTACCTTGAATAGCAGGTTTATATATATATATATATATATATATATATATATATATATATATATATATATATATATATATATATATATATATATATATATATATATCATCAAAATGAGTTTTGCTTCATTTTCATTGAGCTGATACAATATCCACCTGAAAGGAATTAAGGCTTTTAAAAGTAAAAATATCACCTCAAAACATGTAGATCATCCTTAGAACAAGAAAAAATAAGTGTATAGAGAGAAAAGAGAGGAACACGACAAAATGAGGTGTATCTGAGGTTGCGAAGTACATTGCCTGGACACCACTGCCTAAAGTGATTTGTTAGACAGGAAGGGAATAAAAGTGAAATTGAAACAAGAAATCTAAAGTAAATAACCATAACAGAACAACATAGCAGGTACTCAATCTTTGCTTATTAGAATCAGTTCTAGATCCAAGAAAATTTCAAAAACCAGAGGAGGAAACAGTGCAAAAACTGTTGCCTAAAAGCAGGCCATTAAGAATAAACTGCTCTACAGAGAAACAAGCACTTATGCCAATAAAAAGAGAAAAAAGAAACACAGAAAATGACTGAAGAAGCTAACTATATTATGGATCAACAAGCTCACAACTAGTTTGGCATTTGTGGTGCAGTAAGCTCATGATCCTGCTGACTTGCCGTAAAGAGACTAAATTTACCATCCACCACAGTAAGTTCTGTCTTTTGAACTTCAATCTGCTGCAAAAGCATCTAGCACAACAGCATCAATCTCACAGGTAGTGAAAAGCCAACATGAAAAAAAGTAACATAACTGGTCATATAACAAACTAAAAAAGGAACTGAGAGGATTTCCTACTTACACGAAAATGGAACTCATGCTGCTCCTATCCATGTGCGAAGAAAAATAATGACAGACCTACATTGCCATAAAATTTGCCTAGAACAAAAGGAAATTGAACCAATAGCATCACGTTAAAACCATAAAAAGAAATCCAGCAACTAACGTGTGGAATGAACTTGGCTTATGAAATCAGATTAGGATACTTTATTCAAATTGAAATCAGATTGTCCTCCAATTTTTGTTGATGTGATTTTGCATTTTTTCATTTTATGTCTAATTCTACTTCCTGCATTTGCACTGCCTCCATATTCTTTTCACCTTTGTACAGCCACCAATACTCCACCACTTTTTGTCCAGTTTTTCTTCTGTTTCTTCTACTTTAAATATGATTTTATACCTTTCGTATTCCTGATCGATGATAGGCAAGAATTATAAATAGTATAGCTAACATGTATGTTCTTTCTGTGATTTTCTTAAAGTCAAGCGTGTGCTTTTTTGTTTGAATGCTTAATCAAAACTGCTTCCCGGCAAACTCCATCAGCATTATCTCGTGTCTGCAGTACCCTTCCCAACTTCCATCCAGCCAACATTGGCATGCGATTGGTACATGTAGCTAGCTATTAACCCATTGGAACCGCCATTTTTTTTTTCATTTGTCAAATAATGGTGAAAGTTCACGAGACAAACAACACATCTACAGCTCTTTATTTGATCATAAAAGAATGATTTACAAAATGTGGGGAAAACCACAGGAGATACAACATGAGGACCTCTAGACAGAAATACTTCGGCAACTAAAACATATGCACACAAAAGAATGAGAAATGAATGTGAGACCCAAAATTTTTTGAAAAGGCACAGCCACCAAGAACTTGAGGATCTAACTGGTTTGACCATTATGCTTCAGGAGAAGAGGGGCGACAGGATAAGGGCACCGTCGAACGCGTCCATCTCCAAACTATCAAGACCGTCGTTCCAGCCGAATGATGGTGGTGGCGATGAAAGGAGACCATCAATCGATGGCGATCGCGGTGGAGGCAAGCTGGAGGAATCGAAAAAACTGCTGCAACTCACAGAACCATAGAGGCTTGAGTCCACCGACTGCTGTTCTTCAACCATCGATTGGCCAAGGGACGAGTCCGGAAGAGGTGTCTCTGCCTTGTCCTTGCTCTGCATCTGCAGCCCCACCTCTTGCTCACCTTCTACCACGCAATTTGAGGATGATCCAAAATCGTAGCTGCCTGGATCAGAGAAACTAAGGCCGGCACCATGCAGCGATTCCAACGATGCCCACAAGTCATTTCCGCCCACTGATTGTGGGAAGCCGGTGCCGCTGTTCTGCTCTGAAATCGATTTTGATTCCACCACTGATGGTCTTGTCTTCAGTGGTTGCGAACGAGTAGTTGTGATGGTGCCGGATGGTGCTCGCAGTCCCACCTCTTGCTCACAGTATTGCTGCATGATGGAGAGTAGTTGCCGGTGTCCATCATCTCCTTCTTGATCGTCGGCAGGTGGAGGGTAGGAGAAGGTAAATGCATTCCCTGCTTCGCTGAAGCAGACAATACCGATGGTTGCGCCTGTGAGACAGCAGAGCTCCTGGGCCTTCTTGAAAAGGCCCTTCCTTCTCTTGGAGAAGGTGACATGGCGCCTCCTTTGATCGGAGATGAATCCCATGCTAATCTTCCGCCTTCCCACCATCCTTCTTCTTCTTCTTCTTCCGATTTCTCAAAGGCCGCCGGTTGAAGTGGGGAGAGAGGGGATTCTTGGTTTTCTGCTGTAATCCAGCTTGGCGATCGTTCTTATTAAACTGCTGGTTTGCCCGCGTAAAGAAGAGAGGGAGTGGCTCCCTCTCTTTTTCTTCTCAACGGATACTTGACAACGGGCGTTGCAAAATTCTGTTTTAATGATTTTGAAATTATGGTGTCTGAGACTCTGAGAGAGGCCAGGGAGGTCGATAAAAAATTCTTGCACGAGTTTTAATTTCAAATTTCTAAACTTCACGAAAGGAGGAGATTTTTGGTGCTCTCCGCTAATACGTAATTGCTGGTGCTCTCCGCTAATACGTAATTGCTGGTATATCCCTGGCCCAAATTTTTTCATTTTTTAAATTTTACAAAATGTATTGGATACTTGAAATTGATTTAAAAATAAAAACATATAAATATATCATATCGAGTATATATATAGGATCAAAACTAACAAGCGCTCCCCTTAGTAACTTGCAAGTTGTCGTTTTAACTTGCAAATTAAATTAAATGCTTGGTGTACTAAAAAAAGAATATCTTTTCCAAGTAATGCTTTTTTAGCCACCTCAGTTTTGAGCAGATTTCCCACATAATGCTCCACACTTGTATCTTGTTTGTTATGCTTTTGTTGGGACGCCGGCCGGCTTCCTACTTACAAAGTTCCGGAACCTTTAGACGAAGCAAGGCCGTTTACAATTGGCCAAGCTTTGCCACATAAATTCAGAACAAAAATGACATGAGTTCACAGGATCAAGGGAAAAATAAAAATACTTAAAACGCCATATTTGCGTATAAATTTTTTTGTAAACATGAGATAAGAATTGTTACCAATAGTATTATTATATCTGAAAAGAATATCATATAAATATTATTAAGAATACATTTAAACATTAATAATAGTATTTTCCTCAAGTTGGATCAGTTTGACTTGATATCGATCCGGATTCAGGTCCATGTCCAAGATGGCTCGAGCTCAATTTTCCGAGCTTTCAACCGCGTTTGCTTGTCGCTGCAAACGGATTTATTGGGCAAGAATAAGATGCAGAGGATTTATCATGAGAAGGAAGTTCACACAAACGGTTGACGCGCTTCGTCTTCTCCTTCCTCGCATCACTTGGGGCTCCCGTCCAGGGCGAAGAGAAAAACGACTGTTGGTTGGGCTGATCAAACTGAAATTCGAAAAAAAAACTGCAAAATAACCTGGCTTGTTAAAGAAAAACACATTTTTTCACATTTTCTGGCATTTTTTCACATTTTTTATTACTGAATTCTTATTTTAGTATTTTACTCATTTTACTTAGATTTGTTTTCTAAATTTTTGAAATTTGCGGAGATTTTACCCAGACTTTAAACTTTACTGTACCTGCTGCATTATTTATGACAATGCATGGACCTGTTGATGTTAGTGAAATTGCTTATTTAGATAGAAGCAAAGATATAAGTATTTCAAATGATCAAACTATGACTTGTTTTTACCAAATTATGCATTAGATAAAAGACCCTTCATTCCTTGGAGCATGAAAATTTTGTTTGTGGGATAAGGACTGCCAGTGATTTATGTCTGTGGGTTTGGCAAACCCGCACCCTGTTTGGGTCCAGTTTTGCAATTTCATTATGAGTTTTATGAACCTGAAGTAGATCTTTCTGTAAGTCAGATGCAACAAGAATCATAATAGCGAATCATAATAGCATGCATGTTAGAGTGATACCAAGAATCCTGCATGTAGTGTTCGGTTGTAAGTCAAAGTCAGTTAATCGTTATGGTACAGTTGTATTAGATAACGGAGAAGGCCCATCAAGTCATGTTGAGTAGATAGCTCACAAACCTGAGATCAATTTGAAGTTCGATGGCTAAGTAGGGCAGTTAGGGCTGTCCATGATCGAGTTCGCCGATTTGAGCCAGCTCGAACTCGGCTCGAGCTCGACTTGAGTTCTATTTTGTTAGCTCGAGCTCGACTCGGCTTGAGTTCTTAAAACTCGACTTGAGTTCTATTTTATTAACTCAAGCTCGAGCCAAAGATTGGCTTGGACTTGAACGTGGAATCTCTCACATACCGGTCACATGTATACCCATTTGAGCAATCAACATTTTTTTGTAAATTTTATGAGACGTATTTTATATATTTTCTTTCTCGAACTTAACCGAGTATAATTGAGCGGAGCCCACTTAACTCGATCTCGATTCATTTAGGTTGTCGAGTTCATTTCTTAAACCGAACTCGACTCGTTTGAGTTCGAGTCAAGTTTATCAAGTGAGTTCGAGTCGAGCTCATGTTAGCTAAACTTCCTCCTATGGGGGCCTAAATTCTATGGTGTCATGTGAATGGGTCACTAAATTGCATTTATATGTCGTGCAGATGGGTATGAAACTGATGTGGAACAATGAGACAATCTGTTAACTTTTGGAGATTTTTAGATGGCAAAGTAGTTCTTTGCAATATGGAGCTCATCCAATATCTACATTTCTCATGTTTTTTAAATGTAATCTTGTTTTCCTTAAATTCAAGTTTAATGTATGCCGTCATTTTTTGCAATATCTGCTGCATTACAGGGTGCAAGCACGTCTTTTAAGCGTAGATCTAGAAATGCTAATCTTTTCTAGAAGTTCCTAGGTTTCAGGTCAATTCTCAAAAATTCCTGAAGTTCCATTTACTTAGTTTTGTCAGAATATTGGAAGTTTTTGCAACAATAGTTAATGAAGGACCCAATGATCCTTTTCCCCATAATTTTTAACTTCTCGTCTGCTCAACACAGGATCAAATACTACGAATGGTTGCCTTTCCCACTCAGTCACAGGAGGATTTTACTACTCAAACTGGTGAAGGAAAAGGCATTGGAGGTGATTCCATTTACAAATAAGGAAAAATATTTGAATTTTCATTTAGGCCTGGATAATCAGGAAGGGCAGATCTTTCTGAATCATTTTAATATATATCAGGCTTTTGGATTCTGACCATCGAAAAACCATTACAACTGGCTCGGTACCAAAATTGACATGAGTAACCACTTGTAGACATAGGCTAGAAACTATAAATGTTTATTCTGTCCCCAACTCATGTTGTTCTGTAATATGAGATCCCAAAACAATATCCTTAATGTTCACTGTTTAATATTAAATAAAAAAACACTGGAGATGCTAAGGAGCTGTTTGACAATAAGAAACGAAAATGTTATGATCCATGAATTGGTCTCAAAGACAGAGATCAGTCATAAAACACTATGTTACAATACTTCATGAATTTATCCAGATATTTGTTTCGGATTACTATCCTCTCTCTCTCTCTCTCTCTCTCTCTCTCTTTATAATGACCGTATGTCAAACAAATAGAACCATGGAAATCTTAAAATGGGTTTGAAAGGTAAATTGTCTGATTAGAATCTCTCTCTCTCTCTCTCTCTTGTGTAACAAAAGCAAAAGATCTCAGACCCATGAAAGTAATACCACCCGACTACAGGGTCTCCATCTTTCTCTCTCTAAAACCGTGAATTCCTAAGAATGACCCAAAAGCAGTTGGGACAATAAAACAAGTCAATTCCACTGGTGCCCTCTTCTCCTTGCTTTTATAGAGAGAGAAAAGAAGAGTTGTAGAGAGAAACATAATAGAATGATAGAGAGGCAAACAATCTCATCAGCCCCACATATACACTCCTATGGGCATCAGCAAGACCATACCAATACCCATGTGGCTTAGATTCCATCTTGATTGATTATACTAGCGGGAGCTGGCTACCTCTTGGCTCTTGTCCAATAAACTAATCATTTTTGACGTGCTTGATGTTACTAAATTCTGAGGACCATAAATAACAAGTAATAGTTTGTGAAAGAGTGCTAATCCAGCTTTTCTTCCTATATTGACTTGGTAATCCTTCTATATGCAGTTCTATTTTACATTGCGTGATAATAACCTTGACTACCTTGATGGAGAGCACACTGTAAGCTTCTTAATGATCACATTTATGATTCCCTTTTTTGTTTTCTGGGATCTTCATTTTTTCTGACACTTATATTCCTGCTGGTTTGTTCTTTTCAGGTTTTTTGGAGAAGTAGCAGAAGGTTTTGATACCTTGACTAGAATAAATGAGGCATTTGTTGAAGAAAGCACCAGGCCGTTCAAAAACATTCGATTTGTTTTCATATTTTTTTTATTCGTGTGGACATTTTAAACACTTATTTTCATATATCTCTCTTGATTTTTATTTCATTCACGACAAGAGAGTCAACACACATACATACTGGATGAGGATGACCCATTTGATGATCCTCCTCAGTCAGCTGAACTAATTCCTCATGCCTCCCCTGAGGGGAAGCCTCTTGATGAGGTATGTAGAAACAAACACAAGCATCTTTTACTCAACTCAGGAAGCTTGTGATCCTGCTAAGTTGCCTTAAAGTGACTGAATTTACCATCCACGTTTTGGCTTTTTATTTTGAATGGTGAATCTAGCTTTTTAGAGTCACTAACCATTTAATCAGCACCAGTTAAAAGAAAAATAAAGAGAAAAAGTGGATAGATATTTTTGTTATTCAACCATCTTTCTGCTTTAGGTGGAGAGTCTTGATTAAATGAATAGTTGATTCTAAATAACTACAGTCATCATTCACTCATATATATATATATGATAACTTGGCTAGCTCTGAGCTCTTGGGGTATTAATGTAAAAAAAAAAAAAAAAATCTTTCCAAAACGATGGTTCTACCCACTTCAACTTTAAGCAGATTTTTTCAAATAATGCTCCACAATTTTTACCATGTTTGTTTTACCTTTCTAAGCCAGCCGGCCTCTTATTTACAACAGAAGAACCTCTAGATGAAGCACAAACGTCTACAGGGCCAAGCTTTTCCATATAAATTAAATACAAAAATGACACGAGTCAAGAAGATCAAAAAGTAAAAAGTAAAATACTTCAAACGCCATATTTGCGTATAACTTTTTATAAGCGTGAGATAAATAATTTATTACCAATAGAAAATGTGAAAAGAACATTTATCAAAAAAATATCCTCTTGTACATTATTTCATTTGCACCATCGATATTTGTTGGTGTTCATATTTTAAAACCATATGTGAGTGTAAATTCAATCTTACATACTAAAGAGTGGCTCAGACCACTTAAATCAGGCCAAACCATCTTTTTAAAGTATCTTAAATAAAATGTGAACATTGCTAACCTAATTGTAAATACTAATTTAGTACAAACCATGCTTTAATTCTAGTGGCTGTTCCACGCTTGCAACCACGTAATATTCTGCTGCAATCCAGCTTCGTGATCGCCCCTGATGGTTTGCCCGCGTAAAGAAAAGAGGGAGTGCTTCCCTCCTTTTTCTTCTCAACGGATAGTTGACGACGGTTTTAAAGATTCAGAAATTAAGAGGCCAAAGTTGAGTGACATGGATAACAATTGCTTTCAGGAGTCGCAATTTCAAATTTCTAAATTCATCGATGAGCCGACGACTACGAGGAAGGTGTATTTCATCATATGGAGGGAAGCACTCCCTCTCTTCTTTTTCTTGCTATTTCTCAAAGGCCGCCGTTGAAGTGGGGGGAGGGAGAAGGGATTCTTGGTTTTTTGCTGTAATCTAACTTAGAGATCGCTCCCCTTAGTTAGTTGCAAGTTGTTGTTTCAACTTGCAAATTAAATTAAATGCTTCGTGTACTAAAAATGAATATCTTTTCGAAATAATGTTTTTAGCCAAGTTTTGCCACACAAATTCAGAAAGTTCACTTGCTCAAGAGAAAAAATAAAACACTTAACACGCCATATTTGCGTAAATTTTTTTTATAAGCGTGAGATAAGAATTTATTACCAGTAGTATTATTAGATCTGACAATAATATCATATAAATATTAAAAATACAATTAAAAATTAATAATAATATTTTTATCAAGTTGAATCAGTTCGACTTGATATTGATCCGGATTCAGGTCCAAGTCCAACCTGGCTCGAGCTCAATTTTCCGAGCTTTCAGCCCGATGGGCACCGGCTCGGTGTACAACCTTACCTAGCAAGTCTGGAACTGAAGCCGCATAAAGCTCGTCCTCCGGCGCAGAGGAAGAAAGCAGAGCATTTGTGGCTATCGGCGTGGTAGCAGGACTGTGCGTGTTCCGTCGTTCCCGCGTTTGCTTCTCGCTGCAAACGGGCTTACTGGGCAAGAATAAGGTACGGAGGGTTTTATCTCGAGAAGAGAAGTTCACACAGACGGTCGACGCGCGCTCCTGTCCAGGGCAAAGAGGAACGACTGTTGGTCGGGCTGATCTGTATCGCCATAACGGGTCGAGGCGACCACCGAGAGGACGTGTACCCCTGCCCTAGCGCCTTTGTTCCATAACAAACGGAAAGTGGAAGAAAAGAGGAATCGAGGAAGAAGGATAGATGTCGGTGCTGGTGGTGACGAGCTTGGGAGATATCGTTGTCGATCTGTTCACGGATCGCTGCCCTTTGACCACCAAGAACTTCCTCAAACTTTGCAAGTACTCACTCTTTCTCTCTATATCTGGGTATCGTTATGCCAATGTGCGTTGTTGTTATTTTGATCTTCTTACTGAGGTTTGGGGGGGTGGGGGAAGAATGAACTCGATGACCATTATGTGTATATTAAGTTGTCAAATGTTACGCGTTCATGCTCCAATCTCAAGCTTGTTTTTGAAGATGACTGATAATACTCCCGTCTCTACTACACTGATGCTGGGCGGGATGATGACTTAAGTTGCCTGGTTGAGCCATTCTTTTGCTTGAGGATGCCTTGTCACGCAAGACTGACTTTGCCCGACCTTGACGTTGTGGCCTCCTAGGTTGAGCACCATGAGTTTGAACTCCTAAACTTCTGTGCTCTTCTATGTGTTGACACCACAGAAGGTTGCTAGCTACACAAGAGATCGTAAGTCCCACCTGCGAGATCAAGGTGTTGCCACTTGCTGGGGAGTGGCGTAGTTGGTCTTGGGGTCACCAAGTCATCACTTGATGAAGCTTGCTGGCTGCAAATATAAGTTCTCTAGAAAAAGTGGTTAAACATCTGAAATTGGAACTGTACTTTTCGATGGAACTTCAAGATGGTGTTGTCCATGGCCTTTGTCACATAAAACCCATTTGTTTCAAATGAAAAAAACCCCGTTTTATGCGCTTCAAAAAATAGGTCACTCGAAATTCGAAAAAAAAAAAACTGAAAAAAAATCTGCCTTAAAGAAAAACACATTTTAAACACATTTTTTTCCATTTTCCGGTGTTTTTTCACATTTTTTATTACCGGATTCTTTTGTTCGTATTTTACTCATTTTACTTTTAGATTTGTTTTCTAAATTTTTGAAATTTGCCGAGATTTTCCTTAGACTTTAAACTTTACCATACCTGAGAAAAACCTCGCTGTATAATGATATCTATGACAATGCATAGACATTTTGATGTTAGTGAAATTGCTTCTTTAGATAGAAGCAAACACATAAGTATTTCAAATGATCAAACTATGAATTGTTTTTATCAAATTATGCATTACAAAAAAGGCCCTCCATTCCTTGGAGCACGAAAATTCTGTTTCTGGGATAAGGGCTACCAGTTATTTATGTCTGTGGGTTTGGCAAACCCATACTCTGTTTGGGTCCAGTTTTGCAATTCCATTATGAGTTTCATGGACCTGAAAGTAGACCTTTCTGTAAGTCAGATGCAGAACGAATCATAATAGCATGCATGTTATAGTTATATCAAGAATCCTGCATGTAGTGTTCGGTTGTAAGTCAAAGTCAGTTAATCGTGATGGTACAGTTGTATTAGATAATGGAGAAGGCCCATCAAGTCATGTTGAGTAGATAGCTCATAGCTCACAAGCCTGAGATCAATTTGAAGTTTGTTACCTAAGTAGGGCAATAGATTTAGAGATAGATACTGAACTCCCTTTGAGAAGCTATAATGCCTCCTATGGGGGCCTAAATTCTACGGTGTCATGTGAATGAGTTACTAGATTGCATTTATATGTCGTGCAGATGGGTGTGAAACTGTTGTGGAACAATGAAACAATATGTTATCTTTTAGGGACTTTTAGATGATAAAGCAGTTATTTGTAATAGGGAGCTCATCCAATATCTACATTTCTCATGTTTTTTAAATGTAATCCTGTTTCGTGAAATGCAATTTTACTGTATGCCATCATTTTTTGCAATTTTTGCTGCATTACAGGGTGCAAGCACGTCTTTTACACATAGATCCAGAAATGCTAATCTTTTCTGGAAGTTCCTAGGTTTCATATCAGTTCTGAAAAATTCTAGAAGTTCCAGTTACTTAGTTTTGTCAGAATATTGAAAGTTTTTGTAACAATAGTTAATGGAGGACCCAATGATCCTTTTCACCAGAATTTTTAACTTCTTGACTTCTCAACACAGGATCAAATACTACAATGGTTGCCTTTTCCACACAGTCCAGAAGGATTTTACTGCTCAAACTGGTGATCCATCAGGAAAAGGCACTGGAGGTGATTCCATTTACAAGTAAGGAAAAATATCTGAATTTTCGTTTTAAGTCTGGCTAATCTGGAAGGGCAGATATCTCTTAATCATTTTAATATATATCAGGCTTTTGGACTCTGACCATTGAAAAACCAATGCAACTGGCTCAATACCAAAATTGACATGAGTAACCACTTGTAGGCATAGCCTAGAAACTAAATGTTTATTGATGTGAAGTAGATGTCACATCAGCTTGCTGAAAGAAAACTTCTCTCTTTCCCATGGATTGGTTGGGTTTAGCTGTATGTTTGATTATTCCACATTTGATTTGCAGATTCCTTTATGGTGAACAAGCTCGATTTTTTGGTGATGAAATTCATCCTGATTTAAAGCATTCCAAGAAAGGAACAGTTTCTATGGCAAGTGCTGGGGAAAATCTCAATGCTTCTCAGGTCTTCTGATTGTCCCTACGGATAATGTATTTTTGTTCCACTGGTCTATTAATGTTAATGTGTGGTCAGCATCTGTATGAATAATTAGATGTGGTTTAGCCTGGTGGCATTCTTCTTTCTACTGAATGGGCTTCCTATGTTGGGATAAATTGCCTTGCCTTTCATTTGTTGTGCTCCTTTAAATGGACTTTTTGTTGATCCACCATTTGCTTTAAACATATCAATAGCCTTTTATGTATGCACAAACAAAATGATGTCATGCTTGCTCAATGTCAGTAAAGAACCTAAATAATTGATCTACGAAAAATTCCTTGGGACCTACGTGGCAGCCATTATATTCACTTTTGTTGTCTTCTTTTGCATTTCTCATATATCTTGTTGACATCTCCATTTTCTCTTCTCTCATTATTCCCACAGCAATTCCTCATTAGGTGAACTACTACTTGGACAGTGGGGCCATTCTTTGATTGTGTGTGCAGATAATGTTACGACCCTCTATTTATTTGAGGGAGTTGGAAAGGACTTGACACAAACATTCCATTAACTGCACAAATCTTGGAACTTGAATTTTTCAACAACAGGATATATGATAATAGGACAATGCAGTTAGTGCTTTTGGAACATGCTTCTGATGATGAACTTGAGTTTATCTGGCTGGAAATAGAGTGATGCCATTGTTGAAAGAAAAATGGGAGGCGTTACACCTCTTTTAAGTCATTTTTCTTGATGTAAAGGCTAATCAATTGGAAATATGTTGAAGGGTTATGAATTGCTTGGTCTTAAGTGACACAGATCCAGCAAAATTGCTGCCATACCCGGGTCAGCATGCAAACATGTGGACATGGACACAGCGACACAATTGGAATGGCTTTTGAAAAAACATGTTATTTTTTGAACTTTTTTTATTAATTTGAAGTTTTGCATGTTATTTTTTCATATTAATTATCTAAAATGTAATTTTTAACTGTTTTGCCTCACTTGTTATGTATTAGTTTTACATATTTTTGTGAAAGTTTGCACATACATATATATACATGTATCTATACTTTGTTGTATGCCCATAGCCATAAATTTTAAAATTTCTATGTCCACACCCGCTCCTCCATGCCCATACTGTAAGAATCTTCAGAAGTTCGTGTCTCTCCGGATGTAAACAAGAGATTGAGAAGAAAAGATGGAGAATAGTTCGATGGAGGCAAAAGGTGCAATTGGCGTCTAGAGAGAACAACCACACTGCGTTGATCTTTCATTAAGTGTATTAACCCTAATTAGGGTACAACAAAAATGTACATCAAAGAATGAAAAATTACAAGGAAGCCACCGGTAAGTGACTCTAGTCGTGTGGACTTAAAATGAATGGATCGGGTCTAAGTGGACCCGATCCCCATACGCTAACAGCCCCCCTCAAGTTGTGCATGGGATTTGACCATGCATAACTTGTTCTTCAATTCCCAAAAATGCTGCCCTGTGAGTCCTTTGGTGAAGAGATCAGCTATCTGTTCACTGGTGGGTATATACGTAGGCAAGATTTCACCTTCTTCAACCTTCTGACGGATGAAATGTTGATCAATCTCTATGTGTTTGGTGCGGTTATGCAGAACTGGGTTGAATGCAATTTTTATGGCACTCTGGTTGTCACATAGTAAAGATGATTGAACAATAGGAAGAGTGAGCTCTCCAAGCAAATGTCGTAACCATGATGATTCAGCTGTCCCAGCAGTCATTGCTCTATATTCTGCCTCAGTACTAGATCGTGCAACCGCACGTTGCTTTTTGCTGCTCCAACAAATGAGATTAGAATCAAGAAAGAGACAGAAACCTGAAACTGATCGTCGGTCATCGGGATCTCCTGCCCAGTCTGCATCAGTGTAGGTATAAATGCTATGTCCAAGTGAAACATTGGGGCATTTTGTGTAGACTAGTCCATCTCCAAGAGTAGCTTTGAGATATCGTAAGATTCGCTTAGTGGCATCCATGTGGCCTTCTGGAGGTGCATGCATAAATTGGGAGATCTGATTTACAACATATACAATGTCGGGCCGTGTGAAAGTTAAGTATTGTAACATACCAACAATGCTACGAAAAAATGTAGGATTGGAATATGCTGCAGTCCCATCCGAGGCAGTCAACTTAGTGTTCAAAACACTAGGTGTAGCTATGGGTTTACAATTAATCATACCTGCCCTGTCCAAAACATCAAGAGTATATTTCTGCTGTGTAAGAGTTAATTTGGTATTTGTCCTGTCAAGCTCAACACCCAAGAAGTACCGCAATTCGCCGAGATCCTTCATCTTGAATTCTTGTTTTAACATATCTTTAACATAAGAAATATGTGAAGAAGAATTTCCAGTGATCACAATATCATCAACATATATAAGTAACCAAGTGGTAGCTTCTTTTGTATGGTGGATAAATAAAGAGTGATCAAGGGAGCTTTGGAGAAAACCAACTTGTTGTATATGATGAGAAAACCGATCAAACCACGATCTAGAAGCCTGTTTCAACCCATATAAAGACTTTTGTAACTTACATACCCATTTTTGAGGATCATGAGTAGTATAGCCGGGAGGTTGCTCCATGTATACCTCTTCCTTTAGAATCCCATGCAAGAAAGCATTTTTGACATCCAATTGATAAAGAGTCCATCCATATGAAACTGCAAGAGAAATGATTACACGAATTGTTCCCATCTTGATAACTGGACTGAATGTTTCATCTTAGTCTTCCCCATATTGTTGAGTGAAACCTCGTGCCACAAGGCGAGCTTTATATCGATCAATGCTACCATCGGGCTTATACTTCAGTTTATAAACCCATTTGAAACCCACAACATTCTTGTCGTTTGGACGAGGAACAACATGCCAAGTCTGACATTCATTCAAGGCTGCCATCTCCTCATTCATAGCTTCAACCCAACATTTCTCCTTACACGCATGTTGATAACATTTTGGTTCCACCCCTTTGCTGATTTCTGTCATAAAAAGCTGAAAATCCATAGAGAAATTATTATAGCTCACCCATCTATCAATAGGATGTCGGACACGTTGAGATTGACGTGAAGCTATAGTAGGAACCGTTCGTCTAGAGTAAACCATGCCTGAGAATCGGTTGTCTCTAGGTGGATCATCTTGCTGAGGAGATGAAGACATATTCTCCAAAGAGGCCGTGCTGTCCAAGGAAGTATCGACAATTGTTTCGGGCTCATTCGCAGCTTGCTCTGTCTGCTTATGTAACATTTCTGCCCCTTGTCTTAAAATTTCAGCATGTAACCAAGTATCATATGCCTCATTTTTGTCATTGAGTGTCATGAGAGTAGCCTTTGGATCCTGTAACCTGCTTTCTTAAAAAACAACATGCCGTGAAATATGCACACGCCTCGTTTTAGGGTTATAACATCTATAGCCCTTGTAGTTTTCAGCATACCCTATAAATCTGCATAAGACAACACGATCTTGAAATTTGTTTCTTAATGAAACATCAATGTGCACGTAACACACACATCCGAAAACTCGCAATTCATCATAATGTGGCTGTTCCTAATGCAATAGAAAGTGTGGTGATTTCCCATCTAGTAAAGCCAATGGTAGACTATTTATAACGTGAACAACCGTATGAAAAGCCTCGGTCCACAACGTCATAGGTAAGTCTGTGTCATGCATCATGCTAAGCGCACTTTCAACAATATGCCTATGTTTCCTTTCAGCAATTCCATTTTGCTGAGGTGTATGTGGGCATGATATGTGTCTAGTGATCTCATGATTTAGTAAGTAATCAGTAAATTCATTAGAAATAAATTCACCACCACCATCACATTGAAAATGCACGATATCACTAGAGTATTTGTTCCGAACCAAGGCATGAAATTGAGTGAACAAACGAAAAACTTCTGATTTTTGTATGATGAAATGGATCCAAGTATATCGGGAATATGAGTCAATAAAAATAACATAGTATCTACTCCCGGAAGAAGAAGAAATCGGAGCAGGTCCCCAAACATCAGAGTAAATGGTATCAAAAACCTTTGAAGCTCTTTTATTGATCAATTGAAAAGGAAGGGCATGACTCTTACAGATGTGACAACTCGAGCACATGCCGGACTCACTAGCTGGACTCAGATTGGACTTATCTAACAGCCCGTCTGCAACAAGACTTCGAACG
>JAANDH010001015.1:26748-99198 GCA_011799765.1 Nymphaea thermarum
CTTCACTATGACTTGGAAAACATGACTCTGAAAGACGAGGTTGTTTGGACATCGTTGGAGCTTCTTCAAGGACATACATATCTCCTTTGCGAGTGCCCTCAGCGAATGTCTTCTTGGTTCGAACATCCTTGACATAAACAGAAGATGGTGTGAATTCAACAGAAGAATGAGTGTCATCAATAAGTTTGGAGACTGAGATAATATTTTTCTTGACACTCGGAACAACAAGAACATTCTTTAACGGTATGGAAGAATTACCCCTAGATATTCGTGCATTCCCAATGTGTGATATTGTGTGATGGGAACCATCTCCCGTGACAACTGAGCCTTGACCTAAATAAGGGAAAACACTAGAAAGGTTACCTGTATCACCAGTAACATGGGCTGCTGCTCCAGAGTCCACGTACCACTCTCCCTGCTCATTTTGTTTCAACTGGAGTTTGGATATGGCTGTCATCAGAAGTTGTTGTGCATCTGCTGGAATGTTGGATGTCATATTTTGACCAGATGATGACGAAGCTGCCCCTGCTGCTGCCTTGCCCTCACGCCTGATATGGTTGTTTTTGTTCTGAGGATTGTGCCAACACTCTGACTTCACATGTCCCCTCTTGTTACAATAGAAGCAAGTCGGGACCCTTCTAGGCATGCTAGATGTGGTGTTTGTACCTGGAGGGGTTGGAAGAATACCTCTTCCCACTCCTGCCTGAGGGGTCCAAGGACGGGTACGATGTCCTTGCATTGCATCAGTCCCTGTAATCAAAACATTGTGGCTGTTGGAAAGGATCAAGTTCTGCCACTGTACACGACTAGCTTCGTGCTGAAAAAGCTTAGCCTTCAAATCTTCAAAGGATGGAAGAATAGGCAGAACTTCTAAGGCTGTGCAAAATATGTCAAATTTTGTTCCCAGTCCATTTAAAGCTTGCTGCACTTTATCTTTGTCGCTGACCGGATGCCCAATGGCAGCAAGTTGATCACTTACACTTTTAATTTCATTCAAATACTCCAAGATTGTACGCGTCCCACGCTTGATGTCCTGAAATTGCCTCCTTAGTTGCAGAAAACGTGCTTCGGATACTTGAGAATACGTTGTGGCAAGTGTAGACCACAACTCTAGGGCTGTCAAATCATTATCGACGCCCCCCAATACCTCCTCTGACAGGGTATAAGTGATGTAGGCAACAAGAGACTGGTCGTGGGCCAGCCAAACTTCATACGCAGGATTATTTTCAGTAACAGTTTCATATTCAAATCTGATCTCACTCCCAGTCGAAGCCCCACTGCCCTGATCTGCCACTACAGTCCTCTTCACCTCACGATCAATGTACTGTGGAGGTGCCGGAGTAGTGCCGTCGATGTGTCCATAAAGTCTATGGCTTTTGATGAACGGAACAATTTGACGTTTCCAGATCAAATAGTTACTGTGGTTCAGTTTTTGGGAGATAAGCTGAGAAAGAAAACTGGAAGACAAGATAGAAGAATTCGGCTGATCCATGGCCAATGATTTTTAGGGCAAAAAATTAGGGCAGAATCTCCCAACGATTTTAGGGCAGAAATTAGGGCAAAATCCCCGCGAGAATCGAACGGACCAGGAGATTAGGGCTAATCACGCCAAAAGAAAGAGAATCTAGGGCAGAAACTGCAATTAGGGTTAATCACGCCTGAATTGAAGAACACTTACCGGAGGACAATGCTGAACATGGCTCTGATACCATGTAAGAATCTTCAGAAGTTCGTGTCTCTCCGGATGTAAACAAGAGATTGAGAAGAAAAGATGGAGAATAGTTCGATGGAGGCAAAAGGTGCAGTTGGCGTCTAGAGAGAACAGCCACACTGCGTTGATCTTTCATTAAGTGTATTAACCCTAATTAGGGTACAACAAAAATGTACATCAAAGAATGAAAAATTACAAGGAAGCCATCGGTAAGTGACTCTAGTCGTGTGGACTTAAAATGAATGGATCGGGTCTAAGTGGACCCGATCCCCATACGCTAACACATACGAGTATCCATGTAACTTAGCTCCCGTCTTGATTGATTATACGGATGTAAACAAGAGATTGAGAAGAAAAGATGGAGAATAGTTCGATGGAGGCAAAAGGTGCAGTTGGCGTCTAGAGAGAACAGCCACACTGCGTTGATCTTTCATTAAGTGTATTAACCCTAATTAGGGTACAACAAAAATGTACATCAAAGAATGAAAAATTACAAGGAAGCCACCGGTAAGTGACTCTAGTCGTGTGGACTTAAAATGAATGGATCGGGTCTAAGTGGACCCGATCCCCATACGCTAACACATACGAGTATCCATGTGA
Organism: Nymphaea thermarum; assembly: GCA_011799765.1. NCBI lineage: Eukaryota > Viridiplantae > Streptophyta > Magnoliopsida > Nymphaeales > Nymphaeaceae > Nymphaea > Nymphaea thermarum. The sequence continues at coordinate 29,060 of JAANDH010001015.1, forward strand.
CTTAGCTCCCGTCTTGATTGATTATACTAGCTGGAGCTTGCTACCTCTTGTCCACTAAACTAATCATTTCTGACATGCTTGGTGCTGCTAATTTCTGAGGACCATAAATAACAAGTAATAGTTTGTGAAAGAGTGCTAATCCTGCTTTTCTTCCTATATTGACTTGGTAATCCTTCTATATGCAGTTCTATTTTACATTGCGTGATAACCTTGACTACCTTGATGGAAAGCACACTGTAAGCTTTCTTAATGATCACATTTATGATTCTTTTTTTTGTTTTCTGTGATCTTCATTGTCGCTAACACTTATATTCCTGCCGGTTTGTTCTTTTCAGGTTTTTGGAGAAGTAGCAGAAGGTTTTGATACTTTGACAAGAATAAATGAGGCATTTGTTGATGAAAGCAGCAGGCCGTTCAAAAACATTCGGTTTGTTTTCATATTTTTCTTTTTATTCATGTGGATGTTTTAAAGACTCTTTTCATGTATCTCTCTTTATTTTTGTTTCATTGTGGACAACAGAGTCAAACACACATATATACTGGATGACCCATTTGATGATCCTCCTCAGTTAGCTGAACTAATTCCTCAGGCCTCCCCCGAAGGGAAGCCTCCTGATGAGGTAAAGATCATATTGCTGAATTCAGCTAGTCTAGCACCTGGCGATTGCTCTCTGTTGAAAATTCATGTTTCTAGAAGATCTTATCTGTTAGTGCAAGTGATTGCCTTTATGCAATAGATGTCTTCTGACTTTCACTAAGCTTTTCATACTTTTCTCTCACGACTTAGGTCTTCAATATAGTTGTATGATTAAGACATTGATCATAGTGTAAACTCATTGTGTAAAAGATGGATGGTACATTAGCATTGTGTAATGGACTATAGTGCCATTGCAGGCTTGCAGCAGCTCATGAAGTGCATGATCTAGAAAAGAGGTCAACTGGATGCACAAAGAGCAGAAGCTCAAATATCTCTTTCTCTTTCTTTTCTGACATCCATTTTGTTTCTTGAGTTGCATGAAAAGTCATAATTTTCATGGGGGACTATCCCTTCTTTACCTACAAAGAAAATGGGGCTAGCTGTTTTCAACCAACTCGATTAAAGCAAATATAAGTCCAAGCGACAAGGGTGTTGCTGCTGGCCAAGGAAAAAACATTGCCAAGACTTGTGAAAATTGGCTTTAATTCCCTTAGCAGGAGCTTGTTTCTTGCGAGCATCGGACACAGTTGAAGCTTTCCTTGTCTGTGATGTAATACCTGATCGATAATAAAACTTACTAGTTATGAGTACTACTATGTCATATTACTTGTCTGCACTTCCTGAAGTTCTTGTATAGTAATTCATCCCTTTCTTGGACCGAGTATTACAGATTGATGATGTACGTCTAGAGGATGACTGGGTGCCTTTAGATGAGACAATGGACCCTGAACAGCTCGAGGAATCTATGCGTGAAAAGGAAGCTCATTCTCATGCAGTTGTCCTTGAAATGGTATGACTCAGATATTTGTGGATTCTGGCGTAGTGAAAATCTTGTTCCTTTTTCGAAAGGGGAAAGAAGCTGGAGATCTTGACGTTAGTTTGTAAACCTAACAGATAGGAGATATTCCTGATGCTGAAGTAAAGCCCCCAGAAAATGTGTTGTTTGTCTGCAAACTTAACCCTGTTACACAAGTGAGTATAAAATTAGTTCACTCCAAGTTCTGTGTGTCTGATGTTCAGAAAGTTTGCGTTACATTTAGTGAAAATCGAAATTGTTGATACAATAGCATTATGGACTGTGATGCTTTACATGATCAATCCTTTTTGTTTTTGGTTAGACCTCTGCTAGTTTTTGCTGCAGTTGAAGTTGAATACATACCTGTTTACAATTGAATATGGGAAACTGCAGGATGAGGATCTTGAGATTATCTTCTCGCGTTTTGGGAAAGTAACATCGTAAGTGCTGAATACAGATGAAATCTTCTGTTCTCTCTGCTGAACCTATGCTTCCTATCCATTCACAACTTTGTGGTCATTCCCCATGCAGGGCTGACATAATCCGTGATTATAAAACTGGTGACAGCCTATGTTATGCTTTTATTGGTGAGTGTTACGTGTTTAGACCAAGGTCATCTTTATGTTAATCTAGTGCTGTTTTACATTTACATTTCACTATATGTGCGTCTGGTCCTTTTTATAAACAGGAATCAGCTTGTTTATTTTTCACTGCTAGTCATGTTGATTTATGTGATATGGTATTTATTGAAAACAATTAAGTGCCTTTTTGCCAAAGTCTGTCTATGTGCATCTTATTCTTGTGCAGCATAGGCACATTCTCTCTCTCTCTCTCTCTCTCTCACACACACACACACACACATTTATTGGTCAAACAGACAAGGATAAAGTGTAGTACATCAGTGTTAAAGAATTTATGTGCATAACATGAAACAATTTGCTTATTGGCAGAAGCAGACTCCGTCTGAAAAAATGCACTTGCTATACCAGAATGTGTGGTCGTTTTAATTGCCTTTCACTGGGGCACATAATTCACCATCCATATCTAGCTGATGGAATCCTGTTAAACTCTAGTCTGTTGTTTAATCATAATCAAGGGTGATGGTTCAAGACCCTAAGGACTAGTGGGGACTAGTTGATCTGACTTCTTCTAGGCGATGACTATGGATGCATATGTTCGTGTGGAAGTAAATACAGTACAAAGAATGCACATGCATATTATAGGTCGAGGATTAGTCAGCTGACCAATGACTGGGCTGTCTAATTAGCGAGTCTGGCAGACTAGTTGCTGTTTGAAGCACAAGTTGGTTAATAACCGACTCAACCAACTAGTCGAACTAGTCCACTAACTTGTATAGGTTTTGACGACTAAATTATAGTCTTATAGATTTGATATAAAACTTCAATTGTTGACATGATTGTACATTGAAATATCACATAATACATGGTGCATCATTTACCTTGGTTTAGCTGTTTAATTTGATGCATTGTTACAAAAAACATGTACGGGTATTATACCGCGAGGAATTTCTCGGGTATAATATAACAAAGTTGTATATCTCGGGAAAATGTCGGCAAATTTTTAAAAAATTTAAAACATTTAATAAATCCTGAAAATTATAAAAAATCATAAAAAATACAAAAAAAACTTGAAAAAGACACGTATAATACACGTTATTTCACTTTTTTTTTTCTGGCTTTTTTTTAAAAAAGACGTGTTTTTTCATGTTTTATATGGCTGACTGTGTTTTGGTGTATTATACGTGTCTTTTTCGAATAAGACGCATTTTTTGTGACAAATGATTTAATGTCTATGAGACTATGAGTCTGATTTGGCTACTCATGTGATGTTTGTAACAGCTATTGTTTTGCTAACTTAGTACTGACTAGATATTTGAACATTATCTAACCAGAAACTGCAACTTGACTTGGTCGGTTTCTTTGATTTTTAATCCTCCCTTTTCTTGATTACTGAATATGGGCTTAACAATCATATCATATTCTATTTATCCCTGACCATACTTAAGTTTTTCTAAAAGAAAACTGTGTAAGAATATCTTCATGTCAATGTTTTGTTTTAATACTAGAACTCTGGTGAAAAGTCCACATGCCTGAGGTCATTCCTTCCATATTAACAATTGTATGTGGTGGAGCTTGTTGTTTTTCCTTTTTTCCCTGAGTGCCTTCCAGCAACAATGCATATGTGAATGACTGTGATTATGTATATTCGCAGAATTTGAAACTCAAGAGGCTTGTGAAGCTGCATATTTCAAGGTAAATTATAATGATCTTTAGTTACATTATGCTTAGGTTATTTGCCAAACACTACTTTCCTCTCTCTCTCTCTCTTCTGTTATTTATGGTCATGTTGTCTAAAGTCTGAAGGTGTAAAGCTTATTCTATATGTTAAAAGGCTGTTGAACTTTTCAGCTTGGATTATGTTTTAATGTGTAAATGACATGGAATGCTATTCTTGCTTGTGGACAAGAATGGGCCAAATAATGGATGGCAGCCATGGGTGTGAACCTTAGTTTACCAATTTAGTGTTGAGGATCACCACTAATAACACTAAAGTAGTGCAGCTTTTATGTATGCTTTTGCTTTGCATGCTAAATCCTGAGTACTAAACGGAAGTTTTAGCCCTTATACATGATATGCTTCCATGCACTGTGCATGCATGCTCATGGGAGACATGTTCCTTTCGATATTCTTAGTTTCAGTCTTTGAACAGGGTCCTTTTCTCCAGCTAAGAGATTTTCTTTTGTCTTCTTTAACCATTTTGTTGCCTATGACTAAGCCTGGGCATCGGGCTAGGCCACAGCTCGTAACTGCAGCCCAAGCTCGGCCCAACACCCGAAACTGGGCCCGACCCGGTTAACATAAAAAATATATTTATAAATATAAAATAATACATGAATATAATTTAATTGTAATAAAATATATATCATAATATCATTATAAAAATAAAAATTAATATTAAAAAAACATATCGGGCCGAATTGGGCCCCGTCGAGCCAACCTGGGCCGGCCCGGTATGCTTTTTCCGGCCCGAACCTGGGTCCGATCGGTCTGGGTACCTGGCCCGTTGCCCAGTCTTACCTATGACAAGGTTGACAAATGTAGGGATAGAAATAGAACAGACCAAACCTGGCCTTAATTGGAGCCTGGCCCATTTAGTGAATATGATTGCCAATTGTACTGCATTGTTTCAGGTCTTGATAGGCTTAGCTTCTATTAAGCTTCCAACATGCATTTGGACTTGACACTCACCAACTGATCAACCAGGTAAAATCACGTTACTTCTGTGTAACCCTGGGCATACGTTAAAGGAAATCGATTTTGTATACATAAATTTGTCCTGCCTACACAGATGTATCATTTATGCATTAAAATTGACATACAGCATGAACACTTTTAAGATTATAAAATGTGGCATTAAACTTGTTAAATTACAAAAAGCAATATCAAATCTGTTCACATGATGGATACAATACATTGATATATTTATAAGCTTAGTAACAAATAGATATATATAAAGAACTCATTGACTGGTTGAGTCGCTAGTATCACTTGAGTCAGGTGACTTTGCTGACTCTTTTTCTTTTCAAAATATTGGTTAAGTTACGTCAAGACTTGGTTCTCAGGACAGAGCACAAGTATAAGTATAACTTGGTTCTCAGAACACAAGTCTTGTGGTGGCCATACTGTAAAATATTTACAATGGGGTTAGCGCCTAAGAGTCTAGCAATAGTGATTTTCATCTATATTATCAAAACATGCAAAATGTTGCTTTCAACCTGGTCTTATTAGGATTCAGAAAATGTTGAATGCTTGTTTTACCTGATACATGCAATATTGGAGATGGAACCCTTATTCAGTTAAATAAACTTTTGCACGACCACACATTCATCTTGCAATGGCATAAAATTAGTCACAAACTTCCCCAGATTCCATCAACTGAGGGCAAATATATTCAATCATCCAGTAGTCATTATCTAAGAAATAATTCAAATAATTTGAGCAGTCCCTAACCAGACATGATTGCATTAGGCCCAGTATAGTAAAGCCTATTATGACAACTAAGATATTAGAAGCCAATATAAAGGGTCTTTCTTTGGAAGGTCAGGCTCAGGGGAGCAATTCAAAAGGCATGGGATTTTCTCAGTGTTTAAGAACTCACTGAGTCAACTTGTTGACTTCGGCTTAACTTGTCTCTCTACTGGGTCAACCCGGTAGGGAGAGTTGTTCTTGTCCAAGACTCTGCATGACTCGCCCGCAAGTCAGTTGACTCAGTGAGTTTCATTGTCAACACAAGTGATGAGTAGTGTTAAACGCAGCGGGTTGTGTTCAATGGCAGGATTGAAAAACAGAAAAAGGAAAATGGCTTTATTGAAATACAAGGCTATATATGTATTACAAACCATTGGGCTTTGGTCTGTTTCACTTTCATTGATGCTCTGTTTCATCAGTGAGGTTTGAAAAATGAAAAACCCTCACCAGTTGTTAGCCATTACCTGTTGTAGCTGTCCGGAAACCACATTCCGGCAGCTGCACCTGCAGGAGTTGTGATTCCTGCAAGTTGTCAGCATCAACACGGAACCGATGTTTTTGAAGGTACTTCTTTTCTATTTCCTTGTTCCATCGTTTTTTCTTTTTCTGATCATGTCACTGGCCATCTGACATCTGTCCACTTTTTTTGGCATCTCTTTCTTTCTCTGTTTCTTTCCCCTCTCCCCAACCCCCTGTGTTGCTCCGTCCTTCTTTCTTAGTTCTGCTTCTTTTCCACCATCATTCTCTCTCTCTCTCTCTCATAGTACTTTCCCATCACTTGCTCTCTCTCTCTTTTCCAGCTCTCTCCTCTTCTTTGTATGGCTGATTTTGTATGTTTACTATGGACCTATGGTGTGCTTATTCTATACCCATCATGATTTTTTATTATTGGTGTTCTGTAGTTGTTTGGGCAGTTCGACCGAATTAACATGGTTTTATATTGCAAAGAAATGTAAGTTATATTGTTATATACTTATATACTGTTTTTTTTCTTTTAAAAGAAAATATTTATCAACACCCTGCACAAGTCACAGAGTTGTCCTGCTGAGTCACAAGCCGAGAATGGAAGAGTTGAGTCCTGAGTCACTGGGTTTTTTCCTTTTACTCCTACAATTTGTGCTTTTGAAATAAGGGTGGACCTAAATTACTCTTCCAGCTTTCTGTAGATTGTTCTACTTAGTAAAAAATGTTCCAGAGTTGAATGGCTGATAGTGTGAAAAAGGTCCTCCATCCGGAGAGTGCATTTGGTGTAGAATCTAGATTCTCTACATTCCCTGTTTACGATGCAATCTTGCTTCTACATGCCCTGTTTAAGTCCTTGTAAAAATTTAAATGTGCGCTCATATGGCCTGTGTTGCTAGTCATTTTAGACACTTATTTTTAACTGTTTCGAGGCTGCAGATGGACAATGTCTTAATCGACGACAGAAGGATTCATGTTGATTTCAGCCAGAGTGTCTCTAAACTATGGAGACAGTATAGACGTGGTGGAAAAAGGAGTGAAGGTGATAAATATTGGAACCCTTGCCTCACAGCATTGAGATTATGATTCAGAATTTATCATTTTCCGAACCTCCACCTTGCAATGTTTCCTCCTTATGCTGCATATTACCCGTTTTTATGCTACTTTATTTTCATAATTCATACGCTTGAATTGAAGGATTTATATACCGTACCAGTTTTTTTCTCTGACTAATAGCAGTTCTGTTGTTATGCTTGTAAAGTTGAAAACTCACAAATGAACTGGATGTTGAAGAAAGTTGGACTAGATATGCTTCAGAAAGAAAAAATCACAGGAAACTTTGTAAGAAATTATTTTAGAATGTGAATAGCGGCACTTATAAATGAAATACTTCAGATGGCTGTTGATGTGATGCATTATCTGAAAAACCATCATGAATATAAATTGCAACTATGATGAGTTCTGTAGAGGTGTAAGTTCCATGTTGTAGATGAATTTCCAATACTTCATGTTGAGATATGTCAATCCTGTATGCAACCTGTTTTCCTTTATTATTATTTTTATATAAATAAAAAAAATTTCTTCCGAAATAATTCTGAATCATGATTTCCTGAAATTGAGGTAGTTCTTAAACACAATTCGCTTGCAAAGGTGTTTACGTTATTTAGAGGAACTTTGTTTTAACAATATGTCCTCTCTCTCTCTCTCTCTCACTCACACACACACACACACACACACACACACACACTCACACACTCACGGCTGCAAGCTTTGCATTCACATCAGGATTATGGCAATCTTACTGTACTAACGTGTTGTTTGTCTAATATTTATAAACTGTCAAGATGGTTTATAGCTCAAGTAGGAAGATGGTTTCAAACTGTAATGTCAAAGATGGACTTTTCATAAGGATTTTTGCTCTGTGTTTACAAAATTTTTGCAATGTTGGTGTTGTTTGTGGTAATGGTGAGAATAAATGTCGTTGAAGTTGCATGAAAAAGAAATATTTTGGAATGAACCATCACGTCTCACCTAGTGCTTATGTAGCAGCATGTTTCGTAGTTCTGGGAGCACGGTACTAGACTGTGGAGATGAAACACATCAATAGGTGAATGTTACATGCTGTTTGGCCTTTATGTGTGGATGTCCATCGGTTGCCAAGATCTTGATTACTGATCGAAAATCGGATCCATTTAGTCAGATCTGGTAATGAATCCAAATCCTAATCAGACTAGGACTTGGTATGCAGTCTAGTTGACCAAATCTGAACCCGTCTGATACCCGATAAGGATGCAGCTCAATGATATGTAAGGTTAAGATCTTATCCCTGCTGCATATGGATTTGCTTGCAAAAATTCAAGTCCAGATCCAAATGAGGAAGATCAGACACAGTTGAATCTGGTAAAAGATGGATCAGCGGAGTTTGAATTGTCTGCACACCCTTTATGGCCTATCCTGATGTACCTTCTTGACTGTAATGAAATTGACCTGCTGATAATTATTTGAGTACTTGTGAATCTGAATTTATTTTGTCATTGAATATGGATAGATCAGGGTTGCTTGGTTGACTTGAAAAATAGTTCCGGTGGCTTCGTTTGAAAACATCAATTTTAGTCTCTCAAGATTGGCATACCGTTTTTATGTTGCGAGTTTTTTTTAATTTTTTTTTCACTGGAGAGACAAGTACACAAACATTTATTTTCTAATTTGTACTTTTATCAATAGGTAAAGGCTGTTTCAAATGTGGTTCCATTGACCATTTTGCGAAGGACTGCACTGAGGGTTCAGGTAGCACACCAGCACCTCAAAAATATGTTCTAAAGGACAGCAACACACAGCGTGGGAATCAAACAAAAAGGTGAGTAATTTCTTATGTTCATGTGACAGTTTTGATTAACGTTGTGTTCACATGTGTGCTACTTTGTTCAGTTATGAGATGATCTTTGATGATGATGCTTTGGAAAGTGAGAAGCCACATGAGGCACGCCAAAGCGAGCAGAAGGCTAAAGGAAGCTCAGATAGAAGGAAGGAGGACAGGGCATCGGACCATATTGAAGATAGGATGGACCGACCTGTGACTGGACGCAGGCATAAAAAGGATGATGTTGGTAGCCGTGAAAGCAGAGATGCCAGTAACCGAGGGAGTGATAGAGGCACCAGTCATGCTGCTAAAGCAGATGGAAGCCAAAGAGTCGGGGAATCTAGCAGATACAGCACAGAGAAGCATTCAGACAGGGAGCAAAAGAGGCTTGCTGACTACCACCATGATAGAACAGGGGATGGCAGAGATGGGAGGAATGGTAGGGAAGAAAGAAGATACCACAATCATGAAGACCATGCACGTAGTCATGGCAGATACCATGACCATGATGAAGATAGAGCTCGGGATAGCGAGGGTCACAAGGAAGGAAGAGAGAAAGATGATGAAAGGAAAAGAAGTAGAGAAAGCAAACATGGACTTGACAGGAGGGATGAAAATGATGACAGAAGTAGGAGAAGAGAAAACAGAGATCATAATCACGGCCAATATTATGATCGTGGTCAAGATGGTCGCCGTGAAAAAAATTATGATCGTCATTCAGATCGAAGGCAGCACTCTGACCAGGGCCATGGGGAAAAACGAAAAAGAGATGATTAAAGGTTCTTGGCTACCAGTAAAAGTAGTTGTACACCCTTCTGAACTGAGACCTTATAAATAGATAAATGGCAATTACTTTGATTGGTTGATCTTCCATGAAGGGGAAACAAGTTTTTTGTCTGCAATTGAAAAAGAAGACGCGACTCCTAGCTCCTTGTCCGATTCAGCAAACCAATATATTTTCTCGGCCATTGATTTTCCTTTTTCTCACTAAATTGTTGGTTGAAACTGCCAAAATTTTGAACGTATATCTGCCCTTGAGATGCATCTTTCTATGCTTTTTCCAAGTACATCTCGTTTGACCATATGAAGGTTTTCTCTACAAGAATGTAGCGTCATAATGGAATCGGCAAATGTATATGAATCGTTTTGTATCCACTTTTCTGTGTCTTCTGCTGAAGAGGCTGTCGTTACGCTACTCCCACTCGTTTCAGAACTTTTTCAATGATGACGAGGAACTTGCTTAAAATGTTGTAAACCCGGTAAGGAGTCAGCAACACCGCATTTTGATAATCATTTTCTCTATTTTCGTCGACATTATGCGTATTGAATGTATTTTTACTCGATCATTATGTTGTCTTGTATCTTTCTTATATCTAGCAGATCAAGAGCCCACAGGTTTGTTGATCGTTCCTGGAGCTGTAACTGGATGCAGAAAAATATTCTTGATAAGCAATGTACTATAATGTTATTGTAATCACGTTGTTGAGCCATACAAAAAGCTTCCAAATTATGAATATTAGCAGGATTTAATCTGCTTTCATTAGAAGGATTATCGAAACGAGTTTCATTGATTAAAAAATTGAATGGAAAATAAGAACGTAACTACTAGCGGCCGCAATGCTAAGCATCCTCAGCTGCCCCTCGCCAGAAGTTCTATTGTTAGCAACGCATGGCTGTAGCTCTCTTCAACCTTTACAGAGGCACTAACTTGAATCCGAATGAAAACAGGAGGTGGGCGGACGGCTATTTGAACCACCAACGCAAGTGCAATTGCAGTGTGTCTTTGTAACTGAGTCAACATTTTGAGCTCGTCTTGACCTGCCCAAACCGCCACTTCATTGGTCTTTCTAAACCTTCATGGAATCAGTCTCATTTTGGGATTGGTTTTCCAACCTCTTTTTTATCTTTCTCTCTTCATTTTTCTTTTTCATTTGTAGTTTTCAGAACCATCTTCTTCACCTTAAAATTGCTGGACTGGATTGGAGGAAAAGGAATCTGAAAGTCCAATCTTATTTTAGGACTGAGTCGAATCATTTCACACACACAAAAGTCCAAACTCACTACCAGGTCGGCTTTAACCAAAGCCTGCCCCGTCAACGAGCCGATCAAACTGGTCGCATTCCAATGTCCAGCTTAGATGTAACCATCTTGCTTATGTTTCGATGGTGAGGCTCCACAATATGCATTCTGAGAAGAGAAACCATTAAAAAAAGCAGCACTCTGGTCAAGCAGCCAAAAAGAATCTACAATTTTACAGGGCAAGAGTAAGAAACATTTTGCACGAGAGAGGGAACAAACTGGAGGAAATGGCAAGATTTGAAAGAGTTTTTTATTTATTTTTACTTTATATTTGTCTCCTCAATGATGAAAGGTATTTGAGACTCCTAATGGAAGTTGTCTGTTTCATTCCCGTGTTGTCGATCAGAATCAGTAAGACCTAATCTATATGCAAAAAGCTTCAAATTTTCAGATCTCGACAATGAAATCCCGTTTAATCTCAATCCTGTTGTTGGTGGACAAGGACCTGTGCGAGTCCTCAAGGAGCTGCTGATGGAAAAACGAGAAGATTGTAAAACTAATCTCTTGAAATATAAAATTATTGAAAAGGAAAATCATAATCACTTGTTATGCGACCTTTCCTCGTTGCCTTTGTCTACGATCCACTTTTTTATTTATGTTATATATATTGGATGTAATAAATCAGAAGCTTTCTTATGATTTTCCAAATTATGTTCGATGATTGATCTTAACCTACTTCCAAAATTTTGTTAAGTAGCAGTTAACATCACAAATTATTATTTACATTAGATTAAGAACTTGATATGTTGAGGCTGAGAACTAGTGAAGATTTAGTTTGTAAACCCCGTATTTGTTATTCCTTTTGCTACAAAAACTTGAGAAACTTACCAATTGATGATAATGATATGCTTCTGATAACTCACTGACTTGCTGAAGTTACATTAAAAAAAAAAAAGAAAAAAAAAGAGATTAAATTTTGGGGACGGTACACGTAGAGCTTGCATTATATGAAAAGAGCAAGAATTATTAGACGTCTGGATGGACCAACTTCCTAAAAGTACTTTTGTCTTTCGCCCGCATCTTGGTGCTTCAGACTCTGGAATTTCCGCTGCCACCACCATCCAGGCCTAACAGTCCAGAAACCAGCATATTGATTCTTGAAAATGAGAGGTAATTTAATATGAAATAGACCGTCCGATAGCACAAGTATTGCACAAGTACTCCTGATGTACAAAGGTGAAGATTCATTAGCCATTTCTTCAAACGTATTTTTATACATTTTGCATAAAATATACGTTTAGTACATCCAATGCAATCGTGTGATTAGCAAATGATACATTTACAGAATCTATTTTGCCTCCATGTCATGTTTACATTTTACTCCATAATGGTTACAGTACCCCGACTACTGCATGTAGCCAGACAGAAAAAACACCCAGTACTACTTGCTTCTCTAACTTCAAAATCTTCTCCACCAAGAAGTCTGAGGTGGTTGGTTGTTTTCTTCACCCCGAGGGGTTTGAGCATACGCCTGGCCCTGTTCTCTCATATCCCTGAACATGGAAAGGAAAGAGACTAGGCCATCGGATGAACCGCCACCCAGAGCCCACAATAGCAGTGAAGCAAACGAGTTCAAGGAGTTTGTGTTCTGAACGGTCTCCACTTGATTGCCAGATCCAAGGGGTTGCAAGAGAGGTCCTCCAGCGCCTTGGTTTTCTGCCGATGAACCATCTGCAGGATGTGCAACTTCTGCACCGGTAGCTGTCACTGTGTGCACATCTCCTGCATGCTGTGTTGCATGGTCAGTAGGAGGGCTCGGATTTCTTGTATTTAATCTAGCAATGTGAAGTGTGGATGTGAGAATGGTAGATGACGTTATATGGACACCTCCCTGTTGTTGCAACTGCATTCGGTGTCTCATAAACCTCTGCAAAGCTGGCACCTGAAAAAAAAATATTCGAACTAATCTAGTTAGCAATATGCATCAGCTCTTCAGATAGAAAATCGTGTGGGCAGAATAAACAAGATCACCAGAAAAGAACAAATAACAAATAGATTGTGGGAAAAAAAGGGTAGGAAGTTCAAGCAGGGAAAGCAAGGTACTAGATCGTTCTTCATGGTTTTAAGCTGAATATCTTTGTTCCAAATTATGAAACCCAAAATGAAAACAAAAATTGTACATAAGGTACTAAAACTTTTAGAGGACCTAAAATGCAATTGCTTCAATATTTTGTCTGGACTGCTTTTCAATAGATCCTTGCACCAGAAGGTCAAAAAATGTTTATGTCCCTTGTTGATGCATTTTAAAACTCCGATCATTCAAGGAAGAAAATAATCAAATTATGTCTTGTCAAAAAAGGTGACTTCAAGCACCAGTTCCTCAATCAGAAGCTACAATTCTTGATTAACCAAGGGAAAGACGCATGAGTTGAAGGTGAGTATTCTCTCAAGACAGTGACATTTTCAGTTCCATCAGTAACCATTCCACCTTGTGGTACGCACAAAAAAATGACTTTTTTTGTTCACAAAAAAAACTTGAGATATTTAATTTGAAATGCCCAACCACCACTGCACACCTTACCTCAAATCGGTTCCAAAAGTATAGAACCAAATGCTGCATAAATGCTGCCGTCGTTGCAAATGCCAAATAAGAAAAACCTGTCCATACATAAAGAGGGAAAATATATTAGATGACAACATAAGAAGTTTTGCAGAAAAACATTTTTTTGTACTTTGGAAGAAGACTGAAGGAAGAAAGTAGCTTGTTTATCATATTTTGACAACCTATGTCGCATGGGGAGACGGCTAAAATGTAGACAAAGCCTCATGCCTTTCAGAACAGGGGCGCAGACACGGGACATGCTTTGAGTCTTCGACACAGTCAAAGCCAAATTAGATGCAGTAATCTTGTGCCTTTTCTTGTCCAATTTTGAGCTTGGTCAACTTGATGTCCTTAACCATATGTATATATATATATATATATATATATATATATATATATGGAGCAGACAGTGTACTGTGCCAAAATGGCAGGGCATATATATGTCCATAACGTGTCCATGCACCCAAGTTATTGAAATTGCTCTATGCCCAAATCCAAACTTGCACCCTATACATACACCCATGGGACATAGTCGTCAACCATACATATCTAGATGGAGAAAACTAAGTCTTCGTTTAAATTTTTGTTTCTTCTATTTTCTAATATATTTAATCAAGGTGGGATTATTTCAAAATCCCCAGTTTTAACCCTTCTTCATTTCCCCCTTTTTCTGCTGAACAGGATTGCTGCCCAACCTCTTTTATGAGATCTGCCACCTAGGCTTGCCTAGCACTTTTAATTATGTAGGTGATTGCTGATTGCTCGTTCATTTATCTGTGCTCTAAGTAGAATTTTAATGACAAAAACTGTGTGTACAAGACAACCCTCACAAACTAAATGATGCATCCTCAACAAAAGAGAATTGAAGGGAGCACAAGCAAGCCTTCATACCATACGCATATGAGAAAAAATATATGTGAAACACCAAGAAGTAGAGGAGGAAGAAGCGGGGAAAGTACTGCATGGATATTGGAGTGCGAACACTGCAAAACAAAAAGGCAGATTCAGTAAAGAAGTTCAAATGGCAATGGATGAATGTGTGAGTCTATGTGTGTGTGTTAGGGGGGGAGAGAGAGAAAGCACCTGATCATGGTAAATAACTCACACAACCAAACAAGAGTTAAGACCATGAAAGCAAGCAGTTGATCATCATAGAATTCGAAGAGGAAAAACAGGATTCCTATCATAATCTGCATCCATCAAAACCCAATCAATAAGCAGCAGCCGGAAATTTCATGTCCTGAGGTTGTAAGACGATTTGCTCACCGGCACAAATACAAGAGACTCAATAACATGAACAAAGATCAGTTGGAAAGTGGGAAGTCGATGCCGTGCATGATGCTGAAGCTGTACTGCAAAATGTATCACCAGATAGCTTCATCAGCAATAGCAGATGACCAGTGAAAATAACTTTAGTAAATAAGGACAGCAAAAGAAAAGAATTCACATCAGAAGAAGAAAAAACACAAAAGATGTCAATAGAATGAGTCCCTGGTTATCAAAGCAAACCTGTAAACTTCAGCATGCGTGACTGTGTTTCTCTAAGAGTGAATGACACCGACATTGTTGTCGTGAAGAAAACAAATAGTGACATTATAAGCACCCCACATTTTGCTACAAGATAATCTGCAGGGAGAAAACTCAGGTAATTTGGATATGTTTGAGAAAAGATTGAAGCACCGACCTCATAGTCTAGCTTTTGAATCAAAGAGAGAGACTTTGAAGTTTTAGATACCCAAATATGAGAGATGCTAACATCCATTTTTTTCTTTTAGATTTTTCAGTGCAACCAAACACCCGTAATTTTGCACAACTTGAAATACTGTGACTAAAATTCTGAATGTAGGACCTTACAAACTAATCCTTTTATATTTGCACTCAAAGTCAGCCCGTAAGTTTTTTTGACGTGTCTTACTCTCCTATCTCTTTTATGCATGTATAAACATTAGGCAATCATAAACATGTTCGGTATTCTGCTAGGATGATGTCGATGATCGACTTCAGCATTGTCAAATGACCAAAATGTCCATCGTGTCATTCTGAAGCACCATCTTTTTTACTGATATTAGGCTTGTTGCACTATGTTTCCAGATTATTTGGGATTATAGGTAATTCAGATGGTCAAGTGAAAGGGTTAACTTTTGAATGAACAACCATGACTAGAGAAATCAAGAAAAGGGGATACTTTACTCACTTATTAAGCTTGAAGTTTCGGATTAAGAATAGGAAGATGCGAGGGAGAGTCAAGGGTATCAAGTAGAAATATGACTGGCATCGTAACTTTACTTTTCCCCAGTTTGAAGACATATAGACATCTCAATGAAGCAACTTGAATTGACAGGACTGCTACCAAAACAAAAATAGGAAGATGCAAGAGAAAGTCAAGGAATCAAGCAGAAACAAGAGGAACGCTACAACTTTCCCTTTTCGCCCAGTTTTGGATGACATATAGGTATTCTCACAAACTTAAGTTGATGCATTTCTCACTGTAATAAAAATAGGAAGATGGGAGAGATAGTCACAGATACCAAGTATAATATGTGTAACACTGTAACTTTCATTTTTCCCCTGGTTTTCGAAGACATATAGACATCTTACTGAAGGAACTTAAATAATAGGTTTCTACTGGAATAAAAATAGGAAGATGTATAGACAGTCAAGGGTATCAAGTAGATATATGAGTAACATTGTAATCTCCCTTTCCCCTTGGTGTTGGAAGTTGTATACACATCTTAATAAAGAAACTTAAATTGAAAGGTTTCTCACTGAAATAAAAAATGGAATATGTGAAGGTTATCAATTAGAAATATGTGTAGTAACTTCCCTTCCCCCTTATAAATGAGAAGAAAATATGGAAATACATCCTATCTAGAAAAGACAAAATTTGAACTTGCAACCAAGGGAAACTTCATTAATCATTGTCACAGACATCATTTTTGGGTTTTAAATGGCAAGGGTTTTCACAGATATAATACCAAAAAAAAAATTCTTAGGAAAATCTCGGCAAATTTCAGAAATGAGTTTTTTTTAAATTAAAACTAAAATGTGAAAATAAAAATCTGGTAACTAAAAAAACAAAAAAACGAGTATAAAAACAAATAAAAACGTGAAAAAAATACACCTTCACATTTTTTGTTTTTGTATTTTCTTTGAAAACATGTTTTTTCCTGTTTTCTCAACTTTTTTTTAATGCTGTTTTCACATTTTAAAAAAAACGTGTTTTTGGTGACACTGTTATTAGTTTACTAAGCTTAGAACTGCACATATTTCACCAATGACCAATGCAAAATAGAATTACCATCCATAGAAAGCTACAGTTAGTAACTAAATGTACCAAGCAATCAAAAGACAAATATATCTCAAGTTTGTCCCTTTCATCAGGATCAGAGCATATGTGTATATGTGTGTGTGTGTGTGTGTGTGTGTATGTGTGTGAGAGAGGGAGAGAGGGAGAGAGAGAGACCTTCGAATTTAGCAACAACTTCAGCTGAATCGCGAGAATAGCTGAGATCATAAAATTCTTTAGTTTGAAAGTTGTATAAATAACCTGCAAAAAAAGAAATACCACAGAAACGTTAATTTGGAAGTGCTTCCAGAAATACTACAGAATTATGCAGGTCACAAAAAGAAAAGTAAACAAAGATAAAAACAATAAAATAACACAACACCGGTTAGGTTCTTTTCTGCTAGTCATAAACATGGAAGAAAATTTGGAATTAAATAGAAACTATTCATGCAGGGAGCAAAATCATGTCATGCTACTTCAAATGCATCATACCAGAAATACATAAATCACAAAATTACACAGGACACTACATGATGCAGCTTCATTCTACACAACTAGCCTTTTATAAGGTCTAGAAGATATTTTACATGTTTTTATTAAGACTGGCACCGCATTTAGTTGAAAGCAGAATACAGAATCAATTCAAGCAACAAAAACTGAAATTTGAAGCAGAACATTTTGTAGCCAGTGAAAAAATGTGAGCAACTTTCGCATTTAAAACCAATGTTGATAACGGTATTGGTCATGTAAGACATGCATCTTTCTCTGTGTATATAAAGAGGACAACCTACTCTTCTCAGGGGCTCTGCCACTTCTTTCAAAAGTTGCATCTTGTTGATCTGTAATGTAGTGGAGCATGTCACTAGCATGACAGACCTTAATTAAAGCCATTGAACAAAGTAAAGAATAAAAACAACTTTCCTCCAAAATGGCAACCACTTCTTGAGAATACACTTGGCAAATTCCAATTCTACGATCTTGAATGTGCAGACAGTGGTTGTGCCACTAGTTATTGGTGGTACCAGTAGTGCATATTCTTATGATTAACTAGTTGCTACAAGACCAGTTGGTCTGCATTGGGTTCAGCTTTTGATCACCACAGCAGCTGTTTCCGTTCACTATTATTCTATGAGTATCTTAACCTTTTTTCTCCTGAAATACAAATCCAACCTTTCTCTTGGAAAAAATGAAACTGAATGCCTAATAAGCAATGGCCTAAGCTTCTTTGCACGGAAATCTGAACCGCTTTTCATAGCATGCTGGCAAAACTTTTCTTACCTTGGCCAGGAGCACTTAAGAGGCTATTCATCAAGATTGTGTCATACCCAACAAAGCTATTGATGAGAAGCTGTTGCCATCTGCAAACAAGAATTTCAGAGCATAAATATATAGCAGGTTCACAAACATGGATAGTGGATCAGACTACAGAATCATGTTTTAGAACACAAGTTTCAGAACAAAATGAAACTAAGTTGTGCAGATCTAAAGGACGTGGACAAACAAAAGTGCTTCTAGTTTTTCCATGCAACCTAAACATTTTCCCAGGAGATGGTATAAATACTCAAAGCAGTCCGCTATAAAATATGGACTGGTGTTGCCCACTCTTATCTGCTTGTTTCATCTCACATAATGTGTATCGACATCACATAAAAAAAACAATTATAATTGAGATCAGATTTTTCTTTTCTGCTCTCTCTCCCTGCTGCTAAGATGGAAAAGCTAGAAGTAACCTTTCGAAATGATCAAAAACAGTTACAGAAACAGTATTTATGACAAGCACAAGGAATTTGATATCTTACTTGACTCTCTCTGTCCGTTTCTTTTACATCATATATTAAGTTCTAGCACCGCCAGGATCCTAGAGTCTAGTTTACCATGTCAGCTAGCATTAGAAACATGTCCTTCAAAAAACTCATTTTACCTAAAAATGAAACTTATTGGGTCATTGCTATAAAAAAGGTATCAGGTTCTTCTAGTTGTTATTAGGGCAATTGCCAGGATGATAACATAAGCATGAGCATGCATGTGACATACACACGCTCATATATCATTAATAAGTAGTCCTACTCACAGAGATCATCAACAATCCTATATTTCAAGAGCAAAATATGTTTTTACCCAACAATACCGTGTCTTTGTATTTGGGAAGGCATATATTAAATCTGTCCGTGGATGAGTAGTACCTAAGAAATAAAAATGTCGTGCAAGAAGACGAAGGAAGGGAAAACTTTCAAAGAAATGCAGATGCGCAAAAAGGTATATGAAATTTTCCAACATCAAACGTATATAGCAAGTCATGGTATCTAATCTTATCGCTATAACTGCTTCAAAAAAACTAGCAAACCTGTTCCCAAAGCAAGAATTCTGTGCAGATATGCTGACATTGACAGTACGTACATTATGCCTGGACTTTGCTCCTTCAGGAAGCATAAAATAACCCTGTGTAACACAAATGCATTGAGAGGAATGCACACAGACACATAACAAGAATGTCAACAAGAAAAAAAGCATAAGAAAAGGACAGCATGCATTAATCATGTAATTAGTTTTTGAACACTTAATCTTAATTAAGAGCAAGGATCAAGTTCAATTGGAGAATAGACTAGCTTCATGATGTTGAAAGAACAACCAGTTAAAATGATCCAATCAAACTGCAACTAATTGAAGTAGAAACCTAAAGTTCTTGAATTGTAAATTAAGAATAAACAAGTAGACAAACCAAGAGATAAAGAAACTGTGCATTCATGGAAAATAAGTCCAACATTTTTTGTTTCAACAATTTTGTTCCTTAGTTAAAAATCAATTTCAAACTGATCGAGGGGATGAGCTTACATCCAATGACTTCATATGTCACCTTCAAAACAATGGAGTAGGGAGAACAGTGCCTTACACGCATACCCCTCAACAAAATGAAATTGTTGACGAAAACATCAACATATTGTTGAGAGTGCAGTAAATTTGATACATGACAACAATCTCCCCAACTCCTTATGGACAGAAGCATTTCAGATTATCGTGTATGTGATGAATAGGATGCTAATGCCCACATTATACACTTTGTAGCACTCATGCCAACTACCATGATTTATGTCTATGTACAGATTGACTGATCCTAACAAAATAAGATTCAGGACAAATCCTTAAACTGCAATTTTGTAGGCTATGCAGATGAATATAAAAGGTACTAATGTTATGATCTGGTGAGCTAGATAACCAAGTGCATGTACTGCACCTGCACCCATGTGACATGTGTGTGTATATATTGCATCTCTATCCAGTCCCAAAAAGACGGTTTAAAAGACCCGAAAAACAAGTAAAAGAAAAACTTAGAAGAAAGGCCGAAAGGTACTTCGTAAGGAAATCTAAGAATAAAGCTCCTTATCTAAATAAGGAAAAACACGTAAAAAAATATGACAAAAAAACGCAATTATAAAAATAAACTTTGTTGCACAGTATGTAATGAAAATGACCACCTTGAAAAAAATTGCCCAAAATTATTAAATGCCTATACAAAAGAAGCAGTATTAATAAACACGACAAAACAAGAATTAACTAACATTGATAAATATGTCAATGAAACAGAATCAATTTACTCAATTGTTTCCGTAGAAGACTTACGATAATAAACAACCGAGTTCTGAAGATGATTATCTTTTAATAAATGAATTTACAAAATCTAATGAAACAATCCTAAATGAGTTTGTCCAATTATACCAGTGAGATGATGAGTTTTGAGCGTCTACATGAATGGAAATTTAAAGAAGGCAGTTTAAGCACACACTTGTCTTGCTCAAGATGTCCCAGTATGGACAACAGGTGGCGATGTAGTTTTTGTTTTGCAGAGATCTGCAGACTTTGTTTAAAGGTTCTCGAACCACATCTGGATTTAGAAAATCCAGAAAAAGAAAATAGAAAACATGAAAATTAGAAGAATCTAGTTTAGAAAAACAGATTCGACGGTTAGAAAATAATTGTGATGAAATTGAAGAATTTAAAACAAAAATTCAAACCCACATTAAAGAATTACAAACAAAAGTAACAAAAAGATGTCAAAATACAATCCCCTTCTACTTCTGCATTAAGGAATCAACATCAGACAACAAGTATAACAGAATTCCAAAATACTAATTCAAGACAAGAGTCCCACCAATATTTCCACCAACTTCTAGTTAAATGCAAACTTACTATAGGAGAATCCGTAATAGATGTGCAAGCTTTAATTGACACAGGATATACAAATACCATCATTGAAAAATCATTAATAAATCCAAAATATATTAAACAAATGAGTGAGCCAATCATGGGAGAAACCATGTCAAGCACGAAACTTCAATATAACGAATATGTCCCTAAAGAATTAGTTACTATACAATTCTGAACTATTCGAGAAACTCTAACCAAAGTTTCACAAGGGCCAACATTATATGTCAAACCCTTTGACATAAAAAATATCTATTGTATTAATGTCTTATTGGCCTATCCTTTCTTATAGGATGCCATGAAGGTGTTGTAATTTCAAAACTTGGTCTCCAACTTTTACAGGACCCCATGTCTTATTTGATTCCTTTTATTCTAATCCTTATCTCTATCCGCCACCTACTCTCAGCCTGCCCGACAAGCGTGGTGGGCCCCTTTCACAAAAGGCAACAAAAGAAAAAGGGTCAAAAGTGATAAGATGTTGGATCTAATCTGATCCACATCCAACACGTCTACTGATTCAGATCCAACACGTCTTACCATGTCTGAGCGCATTTATCTAGGCAGGGTTATGATTATAATTTTTGTAATTGTTTCTTTCTAGACTCCAGGTTATTGTGCTGCTTCACTCTAGGCTTTAGATTATTGTGATAATTGTTTTATTCTAGACTCTAGGTTATTGTGTTGCTTCATTTTAGGCTCTAGAATCTAGATTATTGTGATTGTTTCATTCTAGATTCTTGTAAAATGTGTCGAGGGATCACTATATAAATGGGTTGTGTGAGAATGTAAAACCTCACATCCCTTCGTCATTGAATGTAAAACCTCACATCCCTTCGTCATTTCTCTTTTCTTGTTCTCTCTCTTATCTTTCTTTTGTTGAATCTGGACGTGGGTTATACTTGGACACCCAAAATCTTACATGATATCAGAGCAAGGTCTGGCTAATTCTACCAAGGAGAATGTTTGAACAGACTTGAAATCTCCTGGTTGGTTCTCTTATACCTCTTCTAACATCCTGCTCCTAAACCTTCATCTATCTTGACAACACTCTTATATTTCTGTTAGCATATATCTACGTTGATAGATATATAATTTATCATAGATATTCTCTCACAATCCAATATGTCTCCAACTTCTTGCCACATCTTATTTCTGAAAAACTGAACCACACCAACTACCTTACCTGGAAAAGGTAGATCACTCCTTGCATAAGGAGTCAGGATTTGTACAGACATCTTGATGGCTCCATTCCAATCCCACCACAGTTCATTCAACAGGAGGTTAAGAATGAGAGAGAAGAGACAATTTCCACTCAGAAAATTCATAACCCTCAATTTATAACATGGATGAAACGAGATCAAAGTCTTATTGCGTATATCACATCAACGCTCTCTCAAGAAGTGTTGATTTCTCTTTCTAATGACTGTACAGCAGAACAGTTATGGATCAGTCTTGTTGAAACTATTCTCAAATTTCAGAGGCATGCATTCTATATTTGAAGAAAGAATTTCAGAATCTTAGCAAAGGAAAGATAAGAGAGAGAACAGAAAAGAGAAATGAGAAGGGACGTGAGGTTTTATATTCTAACACAACCCATTTATATAGTGATCCCTCTACACATTTTACAAGAATCTATGATGAAACAATCACAATAATCTAGAACCTAGAGTGAAGCAACACAATAACCTAGAGTCTAGAATAAAACAACTATCACAATAATCTAGAGCTTAGAGTGAAGCAACACAATAACCTAGAGTGAAGCAACACAATAACCTAGAGTCTAGAATAAAACAACTATCACAATAATCTAGAGCTTAGAGTGAAGCAACACAATAACCTAGAGTCTAGAAAGAAACAATTACAAAAATTACAATCATAACCCTGCCAAGATAAAAGCGCTCAGACATGGTAAGACGTGTTGAATCTTAATCAGTCAATGTTGTAAAAAGCGTATCGTAAGCCGTATCGGTCTGCCTTTAAGATACGCCGTATCGTAAAATATCGTAATGTATCGTATTTTAAAAAATAATAATAATAAATCAGAAAAAATTGAAAAATTCATAAAAAAATCACTAAAAATCAAGAATAATATGTTCTTCATCATCAAATATTCATAAACATAGAAAATGATGAAAAGGAGGTCATATATCAAAAGGCATCTCATTCTTGTTTCAAGGATTTCATCTAAACTTAGATCCAACTACATTAATTAATTATATATATATATATATATATATATATATATATATATATATATATATATATAACAACATAATCATATTTGTAATTATAAGGATTTTAACAAGACATTAGCATTTTAAAGGCCTGTTTGCTTTTTTTCATGCCTTCACATTTGTAGTCTTCGAGACACTTCTAGTTGGGCCACAACCCAACAACCACGGATCAGAATCGGGTCTGTCTGTTGGATCCATTTCTATGTAAGAAATAATAACTAATAACAAAGAAGAAACCAAACCAACGTATTGAACAAAAAATTTGACGAGAGCAAGCGAGTCGTGTTCCCCTTCCTGTCCGGCGAAGGTCCTGCGAATCTCTGGCCTCCCTCCATCAGTAAGTCTCTCTCTCTCTCCTGTGGTCGGAAGAAACCCTCGTTCAACCCTTGCTTTCCCTCCCACAAGCCTTCGATCGGGCAGAGGGGTTCCTAGTTTTCTTCTCTATCCCTCTGGTCGATTGGAAAACAGGGCGTCGAAGCCCTCTGAATGCCAAGCAAGCCCTCTTTTCTCTTTCGAAGCCCTCAATATTAAATATGAAAAACAGCCCGTATCGTACGATATGTGCGATATAGGGACGATACACCCCCCATTTACGATACGGGGGGTGTATCGTAGCGTAAAACCTAAACGGTACGGTACGTATCGTACAATATGGGTCTGTATCGTACGATACGTACAACACTGGCATTAGTAGACGTGTTGGATCTGGATCAGATTAGATCCAACATCAGATGGGCAAGTTATGACAATCTTTCCTTAGATTTTCAGCTTTTTATGTCTCAAGTTATAAAACAAGATGAACCTACTTCTTTTGAGGAAGCATCCAAGTCGTCGCATTGGATCAAGGCAATGAATGAAGAAATAGATGCATTACATGAATGTGGGACATGGGAAGTTGTTCC
The DNA here is from genome assembly GCA_011799765.1 of Nymphaea thermarum. Taxonomy (NCBI): domain Eukaryota; kingdom Viridiplantae; phylum Streptophyta; class Magnoliopsida; order Nymphaeales; family Nymphaeaceae; genus Nymphaea; species Nymphaea thermarum. Next base: position 53,167 of record JAANDH010001015.1, read on the forward strand.
TAGACCCAAAGAAAAGAATGTAGTAGGAATGAAATGGATTTATGAAGTTAAATATAAACTTGATGGCAGTGTCGAAAGATACAATGCAAGATTGGTGGCACGAGGCTTCACACAACAATATGGAGAAGACTATGATGAAACATTCAGCCATGTCCGAGCAATGGACTTAGACAATGGCTAAAAAGAAAACCTCTCCTCGAAAGGGTGTAAGTTCTCTTTTGAAATAAAGGAGCAGACTCCAAACATGGTAAGCTTTTGTTTTCTTGTCATGTTTTTCTTGCTTAGGACCTTTTCTTTTCTTCCCGCTGCTTCAATCTATTCATTTGTTCTCCACACGTTTTGTTCTGAAGTGCTAAGGGCAAGTACCGCTCTAGGCTTGTTGTGCTGCTTAAGGGAAAGAACCCACAACACAATTAGTAGGACTAAAATATGGAGAAGACCAATAGGCGAGGGAATCATAAGAAAAGTGTCAAACAAACAAGTAAGATAGGAATCACAAAACAGCAGCAGATTTGGTATCAAAGCCAGGATTCGATCCTGGGACCTGTGGGTTACGGGCCCACCATGCTTCATATATATATATATATATATATATATCCAAAACGTGAAGCTCCAAGTCTGCCAATACTAGCATAACAAACAAATGGTGCAGCCTTCGCCTTGATGAGATGATCAATGAAGTATAGAGCCAGCCACTCAATAACCACCACTGAGGTGACAAGTCAAACCGTAGAGCTAGTTTCCTCGTTATTAATTTGATTTTAGTTAATCAACTTGGACAAACTTAAACCAACTATCCCAACTAGTCTTTTTAGGGCCTCGACGGAACCCAAGTCCAATTTCAAGTTTCGACAACTAAGGATGTTAAGGAAAATGTCACTTGGTTGGCTATCTTATACCACAAATCTATGGATGTGATTCATATGACCAAAACCTAGAAAGCGAATCATACGTTTCATGACTCAATTGGATACCACAGGCATCTAAAAATCACTGATCTGAACTTTCAACTTACAGAATCTGATTTGCACATCAAACAACATTATCTTTTTTCCTATGTTCTCTGGTATGTAGAATTGATGTATATCGTTAGATTTGCCAAAAACTACTTTGCAAACATAGTACACCATCTAATATTTGTAAAAGTACTAAAATATGCAATCTAGAATCTTACAAATGAGATCTTAGACACTTATACATCCTATTTTTGAAATCAAAATGTGTCTATCTAAAATATATATTAAAAGGGTATATGGGCTGAGCCAAAATGATCAACCACACACTTATTGCCTGCGAATAGTGCAAAATATTGGTTGTCAAACCCTTTTAGACAAATGCAAATGAGCTTTCAACATCGCAACAAGATGCAGGGTTTGTTTGTCAGATCTACCATATTGGACACCACAACCCAGATCTGAAAAATGGTGGTCCTAATATCCAATTTGTGCCATTGGTTAATGATATGCATATTCCAACAGCTACATATAAATACAAAAACAAATAACACATGTTAAAACATAGAAATAAACTAACTTCAATCTTTTCTGCCAAGAAAATATTATAGGAACTGGCCATTTTTCACCAACAGAGAGTCAGAGACGAGTAATGCAACTAGAAGAGGCTCATATTATTTATTTTAAGATCCATATTTTGCAACAGTTACGGTAGAATAGTAATTCTAACATGAGCATCAATATGAGAAAGTACCTTTTCAACTGAATACAAATAAGTTGGTTCAAATGTCTTGCTTCGATTTTCAAGCCATTGCACTGCAGAAAGTTATACCAGCCAAATTAACCAAAAAGTGGAAAATGATAACATTAAGCATGGGTGAAACAATAGCATCACATCTTTTTAATTGTTAAGAAGAAATGCCTTGGGGAAATTAGATACAAAAAACGAGCTTCCTTGGCTCTGATATGCACATATGATGCTGGAACTAGGAATGGATACATTTAGGTAATGTTTTTAGCTATGTCACATGGGTACTCCTAAATGGCTGCCACACCCATGTTGATGTTGGTGCTTCTCCGACACAACACATCCAGTTCGGTCAGCCGAACCAGGTTAAAACTGACTGTTTTAAATGTGCACATAATTAAACCATCTCTAATACAAAAAGTTTATATGTAAATATAGATAAGTAAGGTTTCGAAACAAATAACTATTTAACAAATGATTTGTATACATATATACACACACATATATATACATCATTGCTGCACCCACACCCGCACCTAAATGTTCTAAAAAATTGCCACATCTGCACCTGCCTCCCCACTCCTACTTATGTGACTTAGGTTTTGGAACTCTGATTTTTCTGGCCAAACAATGTTTGACTGAATCTGATTCCATGTTGTTAAATTATCGAAATCCAAACTGTAGGTATTATGCAATGTGAAGGAGCCTAAGAAGCGTTTGCATCTATATAACATAGATAAGCCAAAATAGGAGCTGCACCTGCATTGACACAACACAAGTGCATGTACAGGTTTGCACACGGACAATGTGCATTCCAAGCAGCTGCCTGCAAGCACCATCCTCGTCCTTAAATGACCCTCGCCCGACTCGCATCAAAAGTGAATCATCTGCAGTCAAACTGAAATGAGGACTAAAATTGTCCACATTTCAATTAATAAAGGAATTAGAAAAGAAAAACAGAAGTTCGATAAAACCCCTTTTGCCTCGATCTGCCTAGCCGTCTATCACCTCCCTCCTCTCTCTTATGCCTCAGAAAACCTGCTTCATTAACGAATAGTTAGCTCCTCCCCATCCCGCTAGATGTTTTCTTTAGTGGGAGCCTCTCCCTGACTACTACTATCTCTGGTTAACTCCCCTCCACAGTGAGCCTGAACCCCCTTTGGCTCAATCAAACTCTTTGTCTCACCTTCCTCTTCCCTTTTAGTGTCAGACCTCAACTTTCTTTTTACTTTGTATCAGCTTCCTCTTCCAACAGTGGCCAACAGTGATAGGTGTCATAACTGGAAACAAGTAACGACAACATCTGACTCACAGGTTGTCAATCAACCTTTCCCAACTTCCAATATTGGTCACCGACTCACCAGTGTTAAGTGGCAACCATCTCTCTCTTTCTCTCTTGTATTCGTGCTCCCACTGCAATGTCAGCATCCCTCTTTGGTATCAGCATTGACATCTCTTAACCACAGTCTATGATACACAGGTGTAACTGAAAGAGCAATGTACCCGTGTCAAGTGCAGGCAATGCACCCCAGACCCTACGCTGTCGATCCATTTTTGGACTCGATCAAAGTTGACCCATTTTCATTTTGGTCCAAAATTTACGTTTTTATTTTTAATTAGTTATCATGTACATACACAGTGCATAGAGAAGCCTTCGGTCGACTGTGTAACACGTCAAAAGTTTACTCATGTATCTAAAATTATGAAGAATCTTAGAGGACATATAAAAAGAGTTCTCAAGTGGTTGGCTGTCCTGGTTCCTAGAACCAAAACTGCTAGGGGCCTGGTTGGGATATGTCGAACCAGGAGCCCGAGTCTAGTGTGAAAGTGGATTGACTCGTTACAGTGGTGTCAGAGCCAGTTCAACCCTCGGAGTTGGGGTCCTACATGCATAGAAGCGTATGCCTTAAGGGAAAGGGGGGGATTATAAAACCTCAAAAAGTTTAGTCTTATATCTAAGATTGTGAGGAATCTTAAGGAACTTATAAAAGAAGTTGTTAAGTGGTTAGTTATCATGGCTTTTTCAGAATGGAACCGAAACTGCTGGGGGGCGGGATGGGATCCGTCAAATTATGGGCCCAAGCCCGGTGTGAAAATGGACCCGGTAGTTACAGACTGCCTCCTCCTGCACTAGGATTTGAGTTTCTCACTAGTCAGTGGTGGAGACTTGCGATTTCTTGCATCCGGCAACTTTCCCATTAAGCAGTGGTCATCTTCGTGAGAAGCTACCACTTTCGGTGAAAGGTAGTTGTCTTTGCCTAATGACAGACCTGTTTTTTCTTCTTTTTTTAGCAAACCTTAAATTTTCAGGCAGATTTCATCCTCTTTTTGGTGACAACTGACAGGTATAAGCATTCAGCATTCTTCTGTTTTCATCATTATTCCAGACATCATGCGGATTTGCCAAATTTTGCAGCATCTTTTTTTAACTTTGTTGCGTTTTTTTCTCTCTTATCTGCCGAATTTTTTGCAGCCTTTTATGTATTTTATTGTTCCTTTTATTACTTTTATTATTACATAAGTTCAGAGTTTCTTTTATCTCTGTATTAGTTCAGATTCTGGTTCTGTATATCAAGTTTCAATATTGTATTAGATTTAGTAACTGAATGTTCTGTCTGATCATTTCGATCAGATTCTGTTTCTTGGAGCAGATTTCGGCATTGGCTGCTTTTCTGATCAGATTCTACTTCGTCTAAGTGGGTTTTACAGCCTTAATATATATGTACATATAGATATATATATATATATATGTACATATATATATATATATATATATGTACATATATATATATATATATATATATATATATATTTTATTTGTGTGTGTGTGTGTGTGTGTGTATATATATTAATATGAATGTTTGTGTCCCCATAGCCGTGATTTTTAAACTTGGTTCACACCCATACCTGGACCTGCACCCATATCCAAACCTGTACCCATGGGCACAGTCCAGTGACCTAATGGTAGCTTCAAAATGCCTTTAACATATTTGTTTTAGCATATACGCAATGTGTTTTATAAAGTGCAATTTGTTAATAGAGCATATGACTAGGGGAGCAAAAAACGGTGAGGTTGTAGATGCAGACACTGGTGAAAAGCATTTCAAAAAAACTAGAGTGCAGGACTATCAACAAGAAGATTTTACGCAAACAAAGACCTAATAAACACATACTCTTCAAAAAGTTGAGTGTGGTTCGGGTGTGGCAAAAAATAAATTGTTATTTTTTATTGAATCGTTCATAAATCATAGCTTGTCAATTGCTAGTTAGCTTTATTGTTTGTGAACAATTATACATACATACATAAACATGTGTGTGTGTGTGTGTATACACTCTCACCTCACCACACCTGCATGAGTTAGACAAACACACATATTCATTATTTCCATCCATAAAAAATTTAATTACTAAAAACCCAAAACATACCAAAAGAATGAGTCTGCCGAATCCACACCTGCATCCAACTATGTCAACACAAGTGTGGAGCCCTTCCCAGGGTGACTATGTGACATCGCATATAACTTGTATTATGACTTTCGCCATTTTAGTTTTAATTTTGTGAACATGTTTTAGCTTTTGTACACTGTTCTACATAAGGATTTAGACTTTTAGCATTAAATATAAGGTGTCTTATTAATATAACATGCCTCATAATCTATAAAAGATGGGTGCACCTGAAAAGGCCGTACACCCATGTCAATACGGGTCAACATGGATGTGAGTACAGCCTGGACATAGCAGCCCTAAATTTTGTATTTTTTGAGTATATTTTAGTACTTTTTTTTACCTTTTGCGTATATTTTTAGTTTTTTTTTTTGTTCAGTAATATATTTTATATGTATATAAGCAATGAATTTATGTGTCTATTTAGCTAAAATCTTACTATATACATACAAGTATACATAAAAATATATATGTACTACTGTGTCACCATACCCAAGTTTATGAAAATTGCTCCACAGCCATACCTGTACCAGCACCGGCCTGGCACCTGTACCTATGTGACATAGCTCATAAATTCATAATTTGTTCTTGTACTGTTTGCCATGAACCTGCTATAGCTGACATATAATATTTTTATTTTACCATTGCGGAGGTATGCAAATGTTTAATGTGTTTTATAACTTCTATGATATAAGTTATAACCTGTTTTATTATATAATTTGTCTAATATCTAAGTTTATAACATGCCTCATATATATTTTTTTAATGGCTCTGTAAGCAATTTTATTATTATGTGAATATATATATATGTGTGTGTGTGTGTGTGTGTGTGTATAAGAGAAAGTGAACCATGACTCCATCGGTTTTTTGTCAAATGGACAGCTGACTGATGCTGTCCATTTTTTTATTTTTTTTTATTCCTCACATTCTCTCTCCCCCTCACTCCTTCCTTCCCCAACACCTCCTCCCCCCCCCCCCCCCCCCCCCCCCCCCCCCCCCCCCCCCCCCCCCCCCCCCCCCCCCCCCCCCCCCCCCCCCCCCCCCCCCCCCCCCCCCCCCCCCCCCCCAACAACAATTCCCTTCTCACCTTCAGCACCAGTGGCCGCCTCTCCCCTTCCACCCATCTTCCCTTAAAAGAGGGAGCAAACAAGTAGAGTTAGGGAAGGGGATGAGGTGGCCGCCGGTGGGCCCACCGGGCCTCTGCCATTGAGACGAAGGTCCGCGGGCCCGCCGGCCTCGGGTAATGGCACCGGTGGCTGTCGGTGGTGGTGGATCAACTTTGAAAGAGAGGGAGGAATTGGGAAAGGGAAGAGAAAGGGAATGGAGAGAGGAACGATTGAGGAGAGAGAGGTGAGAGAAAAAAATAAAAATAAATAAACAAATGGACAGCTTAAGGACGGTCCGATCTAAAAAACGGACTGCTCTGATCAGTTGTCCATTTGACAAATCAGTCATGGAGTCATGGTTCACTCGCTCTCTCTCTCTCTCTTGCTCTACACACACACACACACACACACACACACACACACACATATGGACGCACATACACACTGACTAAACCTCCATGGTTGCACTCCTCAGTCCTCACCCATGCGACAGAGTAACACCCATGTTAACACTTCCAATTTCAAGACATGGGTGTGCACTCCTGACACATATATCCAAGTCTCCACATCCAAGCTTCGTTAAATTGCTTCATACCAGTGGCAGCAAGAGCAACCATGTGATTTAGATCCCAAGCTTAGATGAGAAGAATGAAGCATATATCATAGCTACAAATCCCATTCTCGGGTTTTCAACCGAGAAGTTTTTCTCATGTATTTTCTTCTCAGCAAAATGCGACACTTCAAAAACAATGGAAGTTTCATTGTCCAGCTGTATCCAACACCAACACCGATATGCCTTGACACATGTGCGACATGCCATTTTCTGAACATGAAGTGTCCAAAAAAAAAAAAGCATCTCACCCTTTTTCTCTCTTTTTTTTCCCCTTTTTCCTTTCCTTTATTTCTTCCTTTTCCTTTTCAGTTAACCTCCCTATTTCAGTCGAATGACACCTTTATTCTTTCTCTCTCCTCCTTTTAGAAGGATCTCTTCCTTTTAGAAGGACATCATCCTTTTCTTTTTTTTCTTTGCAAATGAAGAGTTCATTTTTCTTTATAAAGATAGAGAGGAAGCTTTTAAAGGATGACCTTCTGGTCGTCCTTCAGGGGTCTGTCCTTTCATCTTTTTCGAAAGACTATACGTTATTTAACTACATTTCAAATTAACTAAACTAACCTTGACATAAAACATATATACAAATTTACAAATAAAGTTAGTAAATAATTAATTGATTATATAACAGATTTTAGATGAATTTTTTTGTACAATTTTGTTATTTCTCTCTCCCGCTATATATATATATAGCCTAATATTTTAACGTATCTGACACTTGTACACATGTCCAACACCGACACCCATATATCTGTGTCCATACAACATAGCAGAGGAATATGTATATATATATATATATAAGTAGCCATGTCCAAGTGCCTAATCTTTTAATGTATCCGACACTTGTAGCCATGTCCAACACCGACACCCATATATCTGTGTCCATACAACATAGCAGAGGAATATGTATATATATATATAATTATATATATATATATACATATATATATATATAAAGATTTGTGGATTTCAATCCTTTAGCCTCACACAGCACTGTATCGAGCGATGTGTTTAATCACATCTGCTTGATGTATTGCATCGAGCAGCCTTGATTGGACAGAGCTCAAGATGGCCAAGGGATTTCAGCTCCTCTCTGTTTGCGTGTGTGTGTGTGTGTGAGTGTGTGTGTATCTATATAAATATACATTGTGAGAGAGAGAGAGAGGGAGAGGTATATGATCAAGGACAGTCTAAAAATTTACTTCCATACAGAATAACCTTAAGTTTTTTTCTTTATCCCTGTCATTCCATCCTTCTTCAATATGCATGCCTAACCATATGTTAGGAACATCGTATGTGGCATAAACATTTGAAGGCGAGCTAATGTTCACACAGTCACCAATTGTGCAGAGGAAAGAATCTTTGTCTACTTATGGTTAGAAAACTAGTGATCATTTCTTCTACTAATTTACTGGCAATTTGTCGAAGTAACTTTCACAGGGGGAACGTTGAAGCTGGTTCCAACAATTATGCTGGGATACAGCATAGCATGATGCTTCTCCACCATTCACATTGGTTTCATAATATTTATAGATGTACCATATACCTGTTAAAGAGATCGATTTCAGCATCTATTTTTTCCATCCCTCTCCAATCATACCATCACTGATTGCATATTAAGGTCGTCCTTAAACTTTCTTTGCATTTTGTCTTCAAGCAACTGGGAATACTCAACAATCAAAGTATGCAACCCATTAGGTCGAATGTACCGTCAGATGAGATTCACATCTTTTCGGCTTCAGTAAAATCACACATTCTGTTCACCATATACATTCTCAGCTCTTAATGTTTTTCAGCCCATAATTGCTCACTCCCATATTTCAAGTACAAAGTCCATGTTACAAACTTACATATTCTATTTTTTTCCTTAACAGCATCAGTGGTATCATTTGAGCCTATAACAAAGGAATTATCAGGGCTGGAAACTACAAATAAAATTGGTAACTATGATAAACCTCAAAAGACCCTGACAAGAGGTGTAAAAAACAGCAGCCTCCCATGGAAACCTGCAAATTTCTTGGTCAGACCAAATATGCAGGTGACCATGTTACCACGTCATGTATAAAACAGGAACAGGGTCCTGCATGTATGCATGCACATGCGTACAGGTATGCATATATTGATCCACAAGCACATTTTCTTCCACATGCACAACCAAGCAATGAAATACTTTCCAAAAACATAAGAGACTGAATCAAAAAACTTGGCACAAGATACCTATTAATATATCAGGTCTTTTGAAGTGCAATGTATGAAACCATCTTGGAACATCCAGAAGCATCTTCCATTCAGCCTTTTTCTGTAAATCAAATATTAATTCTCAAAAAGAGATGCTTATGTAATGGAAAGGTAACAACAGAATATCTTTGTGATGTTTTAAAGTCACAAATGCAACTGAACTAATAATTTCTATTATTAGAATTCCACATGAAACCATCATAGAATAGAACATACAGAAGCATCTTCAGTTCAGCCATTTTCTGTAAATCAAATATTAATTCTCAAACACAGATATTTATATAATGAAAACATAACAACAGATTATTTATGTTGGTAACTTGGTATTTAAGTCATAAATGTTTTTAGCTAATAGAAATGGCAGATAAATTTTTTAGCTAATAGAAACAGGAAAAGAACTTGACTTCAAGCAATGGAAATGGGATTCACTCACGAAACTCACCCATAATTGATCAACGTTGATGCATATGTACTTTGTTTTTGTCCACAACGAAGAGAAATGCCCCTGCCACTTCCTCCAGAAATGAATAACGGCAGCTCTGAATGACTCTTTTGGAGACATACCAACATGTGCAGCCTCTGGAATGACCTTCATTTCTGCTCCATCTGATAAGGACCTAGAGCCACTACTGTCTGCTGCATTTTCGGCTTGTAGCTCAAAAACATCGTGCCTCCAAGACTTCAATAATCCCTTACCCTTCCTAGCTCCTGCCCCAAGCCAACCTAGCCAAAATTTAGCCGATGAAGACATAAAACCACCTGTATCAACATCCAGAATCTGAAAATTGTCCATTGAACTTCGCTCAATATTGTCCCTTGGCGTGTCAGCATATGTTTTCTGGGACCATAATCCAGCACTTGTTATCTGCAGAAATCAATTGATGTTCAAGATTTAATCTTATTGACTCACATGCAAATGAATTGAAGACATAAAATCCTTCCTTGGTAATGCATGCATGTGCACACACAAATGCACAAAGACAAAAAACCAGAAAACAGGAAAAGTAGATAATGGATTTTTTTATAAATATCATGAACACCTATCTGACTCAAAACCGGCCTCCTAAGAGACGGATGTCATCTTAGAAAATAGATGGGAATCATCTCTACGAAGGCCCAAAAATGAAGATTAGCTTGGTTTGCCTTCAAAATCTTTTTTATCCTATAAATTTTTAATCATTATTTTGCACTTCCTCTTAGTTTCCCTTAAAAGGAATCTATTTTCCAAATATGAGACATGGCCCCACAATTTCAAAGAATGTTATGATTTTTAGACTCACCTAAACAAAAATTGTTGGGACCAAGAATTTGTGAGAATGATAAAATCATGATTTACTCAAGGTGTCCGAAGTTAGTTTTAGGAGACCCGTCCAATGCAAGAGCTCTGAAATTGTGACCTATAAGTCTTTTAAAGCATTTAAAATTATTCAAGGCAACTTCTATGCAATCATGATTTTAAGCTAATTATATGTCATTTGAAGACCTTCCAAAATAGGTATCCTCATGGTTCAGTCAAGAAGCAAGCAAAGAAAGTTTTTACATAAACCCGACAAAACTAAAAGTGTCTTCTAACTAGGAATTCCAAAAGCCTCCCAAGATTTGACAAAAGCAAGACATTACAAGATCTGCTATAGAAAGTCTTCATTAAACCCGGCTAAATGAAGGCACAAGAATCAAGATTGTGATTTTCACTCAAAAATTCAGAAGTTTACATTTGGAAAAACAAGATTTTACAAGTTGAAGCATTCCCAAAATCATGAAACCAGATTTCGCAAAATATCCAAAATCACGACTTTGGACAGCAACCTCAAAATCATGCTTTACAAAACTTTATAAGGTTGAGGTTATCTTCAAATTGTTTAGGGACTTACGAAAGCCACCCAAAAGTATTGAGATTCTCAACATCAACAAAAGCTTGGAAAAAGCTCATCTAGCCCATAAGCCTCAGAATAGGTTTAGACAAAACTAAACTACTAAAGTTTTACAAAAGAGTGAAAGTCCATCTAAAAAAATGTGAAAATTTCACTATAATTTGGTAAAGATTAAGAACCTCTAAAAAATTTTAAGAGCAATCTTCTTAACAAGACTCACAACTATGGAGTCTCGTAGTTGACCAAGAGATTTCAAATTCCTTTGCAAACAAGCATTTCAATTTTCCCTGGAGTCATGGTTCAAGTTTTCGAACCATTTCTCACAAGCCAAAGGATTATCCTAGATAATTGGCCCTTGATGCTCTACATCAAGAGTTAAATCTAAGGGACGACCCCCACTTTAGATCTCTCTTTCCCTTTCGTCTAAGTCTCATGATCCAAAAAATGAGAGATCCAATTGAATGCGTTCAAGACAGGAGAAAGAGAAGCTTGAATGCATACATATAAAATTTGCATACCATGCACATGCACAGATACTTATGAAATGATACTTATGCAGAATCCTTTAACGATTTATGGAGGACAATCCTAAGCTATATCTCTGGTCCAATTCGTGGTATAGCAAAGTTTTGATCCCTTCTGAGATTCTAAAAGAATACACAGAGCTCAATGATTTTAGCCAAGTGGTTTCCAAAGTCCACACACAACAATTTCCCAGCTTTTGATGTCAATCTCAAAAGCTAAGGGCGATCTCTTTTCTATAATTTCGACCAGTCAAAATTATTTTCAAGCTCTCTCTCTCTCTCTCTCTCTCTCTCTCAAAATCAAGATTACAAGCATTACTCAAAAGGCTTTTCATGAAATCCTGATCAAGGTCTTCCAATGAATTAAACCAAAAACCAAGCTTTTCTAGCATTGAATCCCACGACAAGTTGAGATTTGGTGAACATTTTGCCTTTTGTAAAGTTGAGAATTATCAAAAGTCTTAGGTTTGTGCCCAAAGTCATTCACATCAAATCCAAGTTTCAATAATCCCCAAGCTCCTTATTTAATCAAATCAAGTCTTCAAGTCAAAGTTAAATCAAGTTTCCAAATCAAAAATTGAATCAACTTTTCCAAGATCTAAACAAGCATATAGGATTTTCATAAAAGACGGCTTCAATATTTGAGAAAGAGCTTAGTCCTTGGGCTGGTTACCCTCGATAAGGGCATCGGTTACCCTCGATAAGAGCATCCGGAACAACCAGACCTCATACCAACAGGCAGGTCCCTTTCTCAAGCACCAAGTTGACTTCAAAAATAAAGCTTTTGCTCTACCAAAAATTTAGGATGCAAACACAACTCCAGGCTGAAGTCTTGTCAAGTTTATCAATGCTCTGCCCTAGCTCACTTTGAGAAACTTCTATCACTCTTTTGGCAGTAAAATTTCTTCGACTGAACCACAGCAGGTTTCATCAGAGGGAAAAACCAACTGACCTTCATCATTAGAAATTTAGAACTGAGTACTCAGAAAGCATCAATTAAATAAACCATTTGCAGTAATAATAGATCATCTTCCAGAGTTTCCAAATAGTCCTTGCACGCTTGCAGATAGAGGAAGGCCTTTCAGCAAGGTCAGAATTTTCCTATCTTGCAAGATTCTTTAATTAAATGAAAACTCGTATCAAAACCAAGTCCATGAGAAGGGAAGCAAGCAGGGGATGAGCCAGTGAAATGCATTCCGAGTTGATCTAAACATGCCTATAAAGCAACATTAGTATACAAACTTAGAGGCAATAATTAGATGTCATTTAACTCACCTTAATCTGTACAAGATGTGCTTCTGTTATATCGCTTCCAGAGAATTCACTTGAGCAACCAGGCTACACAAGAACCATTAGAAAAAAAATACAAAATCAATTCATTAAAGGAGATAAGAGGTTGCAGGAAGGTGGAAATAGTACAGGAAGCGCAAGAGATGACTTATGTGAGTACGTAATTTTTCCACAAACAAAAGTGTGATAAATTTATGGATAGAAGAGTCATATAGCAGGAAAATGAGCTGTTACTTAAAAATCAGCAGAAACTGGGGTACATGAAGATAAGCATTGGATGTCATAATCAGGAGATCCTAACACCTAACACTATCCAAAGTTGAGAAGCAAACATTCACATCTTTTTGAATTTTATCAAAAAAAAAAAAAACAATATATCCATTTACCAAAATAAAGTCCAAAGGTAACCAACATGGCAAATAAAACGTGTAGCATATGTTTCAAAATTTTTAAAATCTTGGTACACAATATAAATGGAAAAATTGTATCTTTCATATTTCATTAGAACTTTCAAAGATGTTAAATGTTGAAAACCACAGTCAAAAGTACTGTTCTTGGGTTTTCCACTAGCTTTCAAGAGACGTGAGGTTTATTTAGGGTATTATTTGAAAAATTTGTTTATTTATCTTGGGAAATTCTCAAGGATTCAAAAAAATCAAAAACATGTATAGAATACAATATGAAATTTGAAGTTTTACTAATTTTTCTTACAAAGCATTGATAAAATTGAAAATAGTAATTAAAATGTTAAAACAAACCAAAAAAAAAAAGTCAAAATATATTAAAATTTGGCCTTCTGAAAAAGAACTCATTTTATTGATATATCACATTAAATTACCTTTGTATTGTTCCATTTATTTTTGGCAATATTACCCCAACATTTTGAAAATATCACTGATAACTGTGACAATGCTGGTGACAATATGTATCACAGGGTGTGAAGTTTTGGAAACGAAGAATCTTTCTCCTTCTCCCCAAGAGGACCCCTCGTTGGATATCTATGCATTTTAGCTTGGTGCGATTCGGCTAGAATTTTTCATGGAAGGACTCACTTTCTGAACATATTTCTTGTTGGAGAATATCACCAGTACAAGATTCATGATGATGATTTAGATTAACTAGATGCAAGTCTTGACAGCATGTGAATTTTCAGGCATTACAGTGAAAGATAATTAATCAGGTGAACTTCCACGAATTCCAACACCTATAAAGGATTCCTTTGCGCAAAGGGAGAAGAATAGTATCACCAAAACAGAAAACTAAGAAGATGCCATCCTGATCTTTTATTTGTTCTGTGTGTGTGTGAGAGAGAGAGACAGACAGACAGACCGAGAGAGGGAGAGAGAGAGAGCAATTTCTTTTTCTTAGATATGTCTTTGTTCCATTGTTATTCTGATTTCTTGCAATGTCAAATTATATTCATACATGAAGCAGTGTGTCAGTATCACATCATACCATACCACACAATATGATGTATTGCAGACTCGCAGAGCCCAGGCTGATACAATTTTGTCACTTTGTATTGTTAGGAAACAATTATTGGGTCATACAAATCCATATCAGTCAACAGAATGATGTGTCATAGACTCATATTGTAACATACTAACATGAGTTGCATATTAATAATTAAATATTAGTTCTCTTGATGTCTGTCTTATATTAATGTACTTGTATGTTCAATTCAATTATTGATATGTTTTCCTTCTTTAAACTTTTTGGAGCATTTTTATGTTTGCAGCTTATTAGATGGACTGTAGAATATCAATCAGTATGTATGATGCAACTACACCAGCATCGCTTGCCCTCGCAATACTTTGACAGTGGCTTTTATAACATTGATCATTTGATATGGTGCGTGAAACATATGTGCACACACGCACATGCACATGCACAAAACACAAAGTATATACTGTATTATGTATATCGACATTTCATAAGTTTGTGAAGTCCCACATATTCAGGACCCTTACCAAAATTGAGGTTATGCACCTTATGTACCAAGATAATTCCCACGTGGCAACATAGACAGCTACACCCTTCAAACACACAGCTACGCCCTTCAAACGCCACTAGGTAAGAAAAGTAACACTACGCTTTTTTTCCTCGAAAAACAGAAGACACTTTGAAGGGCTAAGCGGAAAAGGATTGCAACAAGAAGATTATTGAAGATCAAAAGCATAGCAGCATAAACTGACATTGAAGAATGAAATACTAGATACACTAAAGGCTTCAGGAATCTACACAAACACAACCACGCAATCAAGAACCCAACCCACTAACAGCTTAATCGACAAATGACAAGAGGCCAGCCAAGAAGTAGAAGAGTACAGGACTCCGTAAGGCACCTCAAAACGGCAACTTAATTACGAACATACTATACATGTGTCCAATTCCCCACTTGGTGCCACCACCAATACACAACCCACTAATAAAACAGGAACACTACGAACAATTCGTCACACCCACAATGAAATGATAAGTTGAAATATCCGTAGATACTGAAATTCAAAACCCAAAATACGAAATGAAGCGATTTGACCAGAAAAACTGGAAAACATAATCTGAAGAAACTACCCTATCAACAGTAGAACCAATTCATTCACAACTGGAAGCACAGGAGGTTCTGAAAGACCGACCTGCGCAACGAAATTGGTGTGCATGACCACCAACAGGCAGAACAAGGCTATTGCAATGACAAGATAGGCATACTCCAACGCCGTCCTGATGCGAGGAGTAAGCAACTGCGACAGCATCCCGGACAGCCGAGCGTGGACGCGGAGGTACGTCTGCTCGGGGTCCATCTCCGGCCGCTTCGGCCGCTCCGACCACCCAAGTTCTCCTGCCCAACGCAAACCAACACAGGCGGAATCCCAATCCTTAACCAGAGAGAGAAGGACGAGGGAAAGACAACCCCGCTAAGGGAAGCGGATAAACGTGCGAAATCGGACGGAAAGACGGTGAGAAGATCTCGAGCTCTTCGGATTTAGGAGTGGGAGGGTGAACGAAGTCCTTCACAATCTAGATGACGGGCACCCTGAATCAGAGGGAACGGACGGAAAATTAGTTCGAATTTTCCGGGAAATTCCTGGAATTTCTAGGTATTGATTTCCCGTCCTTGGCATCCAGCGAGCATATCTCGACGACGCCACGAATGCGAATTTTTATCCTGTTTGCGGAGGTTTCTTCCCGTGCGAGAGAAGCTTGTGTTTTCACGGTGGATCTCAAAAGATGATCGTCCGGACGCCTTCCTCCCTCCCTAGTCCGAACCACCGAAATTAAGGTCCAATCAACCCACCTCCTTTCCGTTTCCTTCATCCAAATTCAGCATCTCCTACACACAGAATTTGCTTGAAGGAACGGAACGCGAAATATAGCTGGTCAAAGCAGCGGTCGTATAGATGGTAACATTTTTGTTTCGATTCTGATACGAAGGGTCCACTCCATCAAGTTGCGGACGGTTTGTTTTAGTCTCACACAGCTCAAAACCCTAAAAAGAAACAGAATCCAGGGATGCCTTCAAACCTCCTCCTCCCTAAATTTTTTAAAGAAAGGAAAAATCAATCTCACTGTATGAGTACTCTAATTAAGGGTAAGCAGCTCAATTTGAGTCAAAGCCCAAGTTGGCCTGTCTAACGTGACTGAATTTTCATAAATAAATAAAGAAACATTTATATTTAATATATAAATATAATATTTATAATTAAAAATGTATAAAAATATGATAAATGTAATTATTATACTATAGAGCCCATCCGGTACACGCTCCCAACAGTGTGCCTCCATCTTCAAACCCTTTCCAGCTAGATGATGTGCTTTGACCTGACTTGACTGCTTTTTAACTAGATAAATTCTAAGAATAGTCTTCCAATTCTAACAATAACCTTTCCGGCCAAACATGCTTCTTGCGTCAGCAAACTAACCAAACCCAAAGGCCCAACTTTCGAATAACTTGTGGGATTTGCAACTCTTTAAAATTTAAGACCATGGTTTATCAACACTTTTGCCTTGTAAGTGGTTGGATGGCATCAATCGAAGGACTCTCTGCTTAATAAAGCTCAGATACGAAACGAAAAGTGAAATATTTGCGCTTGTCATAGATTGAAGTTTTTGTCACAAAAAAACGTATATAAATATTATAAGGCAAGAAAAAAAGCAGGTATATTATGGTAAAGTTGTATATTTCGAGAATAAAATGAGAAAATCTCGGTAAATTTTTAAAAAAATTAAAACACTTAATAAATCATAAAAAATTATAAAAAATAAAAAATTATAAAAAAAATATGAAAAAACATAAAAAGATGGGTATAATATGCATATAATACGTGTTTTATATGTGTTTTTTATTTTTTGACGTTTTTTTTTTAAAGATAGGAATAAAAGAGGTATTATATAACTGACTCTGTTTTGCCGTATTATACCCATCTTTTTTCAATAAGATGCATTTTTTATGACAATGGATCAAACTACCAACTGAGAAGCTTGTAACAAGATTGAGTTGGCTTACATAATGTTTGCTCATATTTATCTCATGAGTTGAGATAGCGTATGTACGGATAGGGTAAAAGAATGTTGAACGTTGACTGATAGTTAAGAAAATAAAAACTGCCACTGACAAAATTATAGTGACTTTTGCATGCAAAAGATATTCCATAAATTCTTATCGTCACATGAGATTTTTTTTTTGTTTCAATAAAAATTAATTTGGACGTCCTGAGTGGGGCTTGGTTGCGTCAGCCACACACATAAGGTCTGACACACCCATTATTAATTTTAACACGTTTTGGCTCATATTTCTACACTATGCCTTATGGATATAACATATGTCACACATGTACGGATATGGATACGGGTTCAGATACAGGGTACGGGTATGGGTACGACATTTTTTTAAATCATGGTACGGGTACGGCGACTATTATATATAATTAATTCAAAAAAATAGTTATTATATATAATTAAACCATAATTATTATATATAATTAAACCACAAGTAACTTAAAATCATGATTTTTTTATGTTATAATGAGACTTCTTATGTTAAAGAAAATAAAAAATAAAACAAAAACAAGTAAATTTTTTGAGTTTTTTTTGTTATAATGATGTTTAGATCTGGATCCGACCCGAATCCAGATCCAGGCTATACCAGAACGTACCGCCGTACCGGTACGTGGTACGCCACTGTGACTTAGGATATAACTTCCACAAATAAAAAGTTACAAATTCATTAAAAAAAAAAACTTTTTTTTTCCCATGCGTCAATGCTAAGGCAACAAGAAATTTACAGTATATTGATTTCTAAAACTAATATTATGAGAAATTGTTAAATCTCAAAACAAGAGGTCATGGGGAAAAAATCAGACCCTTCAATGTTTTTGCTAAAAAAATATTTTAAACAAAATAAAAAACATCTTAATATGTTCATAAAAGGTAACTCGATATAAAACATTCTTTAACTTAAGTTGTTTGTACGAAAATGAGGATTTCTTCACTAACAAAATTTTGATGTTACATAAGCTGCTCAGTTTTGGTTATTATACAAGTATAATAAAATTAAAAAATGATTAACTTAACATATGTTTCTCATCAGCTTATTCTTAAGATCATATGTGTAATTATGTGCAAGGTTAGATAAAAAAAAAGAAACACTTTTATCGTCACATTTAATCAGTCTGGTTTTTGTCTCTGACCTAGGGGTCTGAGACCTACCAATTACTCCTAATCTTACAGTTCACAGATCTGGGTCACTGCTTCATGGCCAATTAAAAATTTGTTGACTATATATTTAAAGTTTCATTAAAAAAAATATGTTTTCACCCTTGTATGTAGAACGAAAATTGATCATCAAAGTCTTAGAGCAGGCACACAATAATGCAGTTTTTTAATTTAAAAAATATATATATACTGTTAAAGAGTATATCTGGTCTCCCAAAATGTGTCCTATGGTTCCAAAAAAGTGTGTGGCAAATTTGAAGCACTAGGATGAACGATCGTGAGTGCAGCTCCTATCATATTCGACTTGAAAAACGAATGGTGGCAAAAATATCTATGTAAGTTCGACGTCATCTCTACGTTTTGATTTTCGTATCTCCATTGAAGTGTTTTAATTGTATGATTTTAACAATATTTCACATCTATCGGCATTTGTGCATGTGTGTGTTTCTGATTGGGCTGCTGCTTAGTTGATAAGAATATTTGCTCAGGAACAATCTTTTGCATCAGAATTATTGGGAGGTAGTTTTCGAGGTGAAAGGCACAACCGGTAGCGTCCTTTTCACAGCTTGGCTCACTCTGTGTACATGTAGCTGAAGAAAACTCTCTCTCCAATAATTCATTGAAATTAAATGGTCTTAACTCATTCATAAACCTTTAACTCATTCATAAACCTTTGTGCAGTAAGGCGGCTAACACTCAAAAGGATTTGAAGAAAAGCTACAAAAGATGGCAAGTGTGACACCTGAGTTAAAGGATAAGTCCACCTTAGGAGTTTTATGTCAGAAGGCGTTTCCTAAACATTGAAAAAATATCTTGAGATTTTCTTTAGCATGCAGGTTGCTGCTTGGGTGCCCTGCCGCAAGCCCAACCGATAATCAATTAATTCCTGTTGAAGCAGCTTCTTGATTTGATCTTGTTTAATTAATCTTAAGTATATGTGCGGTTCATCACCAAGGGGGTTCGCGAAGTGGATGGAGCGGAGGCTGGTAAGCAGCAGTTTCTATTTCAATCTTTCGTATTGTTAACTTAACTTTTTATGTGACAAAAGGGAGCGACACCAATATATAAGTTGAAGTATAGTGGGGCACCACTCTAAAACACCATAAGCAGATCTAGTATCTTAAAGCAGGGGCGGAGGGAGGAGGGGCCCGCCTAGGCCATGGCCCCACCCTCGCCAGTGAAAAAAAAAATTATATTGAAAAAAATATTATTTTTTAATCACTTTATGTATTTTTAGAATTTAAATTCAGTTTGGCCCTACCCAGATCCAGAAGTTGGACTGTCCTGGCTCCGCCACTGTCTTAAAGGGATGAGGGAAGGGTGAGGCATTGGCTCCGGCTGGTTCATTCACAACATGCGTGCATCAAGACTTTAGGTCAATATGAGCTCAATGGGTGGTTTGATTGCCTTAGGATTGGAATCTTCTTCTTTTTCTTAATTCAAATCTTTTACTAGCGGTATAGAAAAGTAAAATGTGGATCTAATTAAGTCCGATCTGTAATACCTTTGTTTTGACGAACCATGAATTCTAGTGTAGTCTTTTTGCTATAACAACAAAAACATCTGCAGGAAGTAGTTGGCGGCCATGGTGAAGAGAAGAAGGTCGTATCTGCAGGAAGTAGTTGCAGAGGTGAGTGACGAACCTCATGCATGAAGGTGGAGTGATAGTAACCGTTGGAGGCGATGCGGAGACATGGCTGATGAGTGATGGAGGTGGAAGTAGAATGGATGTATTAAAAACCATATAATATCTGAAAAATTATAAATATCCACTTAATTTTATAAGATAATTTCCAAACTCATCCTTTCTTATAGACAATCTGATTGGATGTCATTTCTTACTCCAAATACAATCTGAATTCTCAATTGAATGTCAATATTTTATTTTTTGTACGGTCAGTAAATTGACATCCCTACAAAAGATAGGCCCTGAAATCTAGGGTTTACCAGTGATCCTCTTTGCAACAATTTTTGTTACGTGGAAGCAACAGCAACCACGGTGCTCACCCCAAATCATCTGCTAGGTTCACCTTCAACACATCTATGTAGAGTCATTAAAAGGAGCTTGCAACGTTGCGGAGGCCTCAATGAAGGCAGCTTTCATGCATTCTAGTGAAAAAGTGTTTTCATTAGGTGCATAACCTCGTGCTCCTCCAATTCTTCCATCACCCTCAAGACGTTTAAGTTTTTCTCTTTCCCTCTATTAGGGAAAGGCAGCAACGTTCAAACAATAAAGATGGGCCCACCATTGAAGGATCATGAAGATCATCATGAGGGAGGATGTGGTAACCAGAGAGGCATAGCTTAGCATAGATGGTTGGACTGGCAGACTGGTGGAAATATGATCGTCAGTTTGGTTCTTGGAGTGCTACTTCTCTTCATTGTAAATAGTAGGTATGTGACATTTGGTTGACAGGTGTTCTGCTTCTCATTTAGGTCCCAAAGGCAGCCCTAAATCCTGAAAACATGAAGAAAAGGATAGAGACTTCGGCCTCTTCCGAGCACCCCACCCATTTGGATGTTTCGACCTCTCACACATACACCCATGCATTGCATCAAGCTGCATGTGTAGGAGGTAGCAAGTTAGAGGATTTTAGTTTATATATATATATATGGTTAAATATCTGGGAAAATAAGAAATGACTGAAGAGGAAATTAATTTTAAGAGAAAATAACGGATCTTTAAAAGACAGGAAGATAAACAGCGCCAAATTAATTACCTTTCTTCACACTGCGTTCTCCAGTATATAGTATTATCGGCTTGATGCCTACTGATACGCTGCTACTTGTAACAGTGGGTGCTTTTCTGTGGCCTATCCACTAAACAACATCCAACTTCACTAAATACAAAACAAGAAGAAAAAAACTGCCATCACAGGAAGGCAGATGATCGCAAAGCAAAATCAAGGCCTAGATGAGGCAAACAGATCTCGAAGATGGTGATCAGATGATAATTAGGAAGGTTGGTTCAGATCAATGGCAGGTCATAGATTCTTCTCACATGTCCCGCTAATCTAAAATATTATTAAATAATGTTCATTACAGAACATGATTAAGATGCCATCCAAACTGCTATGTTATATCTGTTCATGTATGCCTCCTAATACATATATAAACACTTTCAGATTATAAGTTGTTATATATATATATATATACATTGTTGACCTAACGAAGAAGTTCCGTATGCAGGGCCAGCGATTTGCTCATTGGTAAAATAAATAAAAGCTATTCAATAATTTAATATTTGATCATAACTTATGGTAACTTATGGCACCCTGGAAATTGTTGTAAAACTAAAATATTTCGGGTGAGTCAGATGGTTATTCCACTGCAGGCTAAATATGTAGCTAACTTCTTCCACCCTACTCTGTTCCACCTCACCTTATTGAAGAGACGTTGAAGATTTCTAAAAGGGTGCGACTGTTACATGGATCGTATCGGTCCTCACCGCAATGATTCAGCAGGCTTTGAATATCGACCGCGGCGGGGCAAAATTAGGCCGTATGGAATGCATCCAACATTTGAATTATCTGTGCATTTTCTATTAGTTTGTTGGGGAGAATCTTGGAAAGCTGCTTTGATCTTTCAAAGTGGCATTGTTTTCCAACGGGATCCGTGGCGCAATGGTAGCGCGTCTGACTCCAGATCAGAAGGTTGCGTGTTCGATTCACGTCGGGTTCAAAACCCCGATCCGTTGGGTCCAAATTATTTTTTTCCCTTCACTTTCCATCTTTTGTTACAAGAAAACAAAAGAGTTCCTTATTTTGAAATATATACATATAGTATAGGGAAATAGTTTCGCTGGTGGCCCAGACCTTGTTAAGTTTTTGCTTTAAAATTGTTGGTAGAACAAATAACAGAGCACCTGTGGGGAAAAGCCAGCGAAAGGACAGCTCTGCTCGAACGTCCATCCATCATGGAAGGTTTTTGACCCAATCGTTTTATTTCTTCTATATGTATACATATGTGTAAACTAAAGCCTCCGCCCATGATGCCTACGCTTACGATCACCACTAATGATGGCTTCAGTGCCCTTATCTGCCGCTGCGTTTACTGCTTGCTCAGATGATGGGTCCAACAACTGCGAGTGAATCTAATGAGACTTGTTATATATATATATATATATATATATATATATATATATATATATATATATATATATATATATATATATATATATATATATATATATATATATATATATATATATATATATATATATAGAGAGAGAGAGAGAGAGAGAGAGAGAGAGAAGAGAGAGACATATGAGTCGAGCCCTAAGAGGGTAAGGCGAACTACAAAGTCTCTTAATCTGGTCACACTTTCTTTAGATTAGAAATGATAAAAATAAGAAGAAAAAAATGTTTACAGCCTCTGGTAGAGCTTGCTCTGGACCTTAATCTGCATCGAAACGATCCATAGATTCTGAGTCTGCTAGGTGCGCAGTGGCATGCTTGGTTGAATAAAACTTTTATAAAGATGTAAACGTAGATAGTTCAGGTTTAAATATAATTAATAAGGCTAAAATGATTAAAATTCCAAGATTGAAACCTAGGAGTACATTTTGTAAGGCCGGTCTGGATGCAAACTAAGCCAAATATGGTACCCATTTGCAGCCACTCATTCTGGTGACACTGGCTGTATGATTTGAGTATCCTTCCCCCAATAAAAAAACAAAGGGGAAGCAAGAACACTTTTGGCATTGCTCTTATAAATTGACTTGCTAGACAAATTTTATCCGGATCCGTGGCGCAATGGTAGCGCGTCTGACTCCAGATCAGAAGGTTGCGTGTTCGATTCACGTCGGGTTCAAAACCCCGATCCATTAGATCCATATCCTTTTTTCCCCCTCTTTTTGTTGCCTTGATAGTTGATAGATTTCGGTTTCCCCTCTTTTATTCAGATGCGGGCAGATACACGCTTCATTCAAGCACCTAGAAGGATGTAAATCTGCCTCTCTAGCTAGGGAGGCAGAGTGGTGACTTTAAAAAAAGGCTCTTTTGCCAACTTTTTGCGGGCATCAACGGAAATAAGTGACAAATCATTAACATTCTGAAGTTCATACAAAAGAAAAGAGAGGTTGTTCAGGAGAAATATTTTAAAAAATATAGGATGTGCGGTGAGCGTGGATCGAACACGCGACCTTCAGATCTTCAGTCTGACGCTCTCCCAACTGAGCTATCCCCGCTGGATGAATTCTTCTTTGAAAGAAATATAAGTACGCTCAAAAACTGTACAACAACCGCCAAACTTTACAACATCCCGCACTCTAATAAATTCTCACTCGTTGTTCAGCAGCTCACGTTTTCATATTTATTTCATTGTGAATTGCTTTTTGGTTGCTTTTGTCCAAACAAAGAGGTCTGAATCCGATTCGGGCTATGATTATGAATGTGGTGGAGGTAATATTCATCTTATATTTTATAACCAAATAAAATTGCCAAATGGATTTTGGATCCCGATAACTGTTCCATTCATCTACAGTTTAGATCCACTCCACTAATCCTAGACGGGTTTGAACTTTGAACCCCAATCAACTATCAATAAGTAGAGATGAAAATTTAGTATGAAGACCACAGATTTCCCCTCCTATTTTTAATCTGACCATTTGCATCATGGATTTCACCATAAATCTTTTGCCATATCAGCAAAAACCATATCCATATCAAATCTACACATTTGAAATCTGAAGTAATCAAACGCCCCCTTAAGATTTTGGAACTTTCTCGTGTCCATCTGCTTAAAAAGAGTGAATATCTCACTCGGGTTAAAACTTAAAACTTCATTTTTGGTCCAGATAACGTTTAATCGGGATGACCGATAGGATCAGGATGCGGTGCTCCGTTCATCTATCCAACTCTGATGCATCCCCTCCACGCGATTTGAATTTCCGATTGGTATTCCTGCAATTATTGGCAAAGCGAATGGTTAAAGACACACTCTCTCTCTCTCTCTCTCATCGCTCCCTTTGACGACGCAGACAAGGAGACCCTATTTCGAAGGATTCTCATCTCTCTCTCTATCTATCTCTGTCTCTCTCCCCCTCTAGAATCTTGCGGTTCGCCATCGATTAACCACAGCCCCAGGTGCTTTTCTTCTGCTATCGACA
Organism: Nymphaea thermarum; assembly: GCA_011799765.1. NCBI lineage: Eukaryota > Viridiplantae > Streptophyta > Magnoliopsida > Nymphaeales > Nymphaeaceae > Nymphaea > Nymphaea thermarum. The sequence goes on from JAANDH010001015.1 coordinate 77,772, forward strand.
TCCTTTTTCGTTGATTTCTTGTTAATTGATCTCTTTTTAATCATTGGAACATCGGTTAAATAGACAACTTTTCGAGATTTGATAGCCATTTTTGGCCGTTTAAAACCTCTCTTGCTGATATGTGTCAGAGTCTTAGCGGTTTTTATCGTCACTTCTTGATGACATCTTGAATTCCTGTTCTCTTTCGACGAAACGTCCTTATATCGTAATAGAAGTCGTGCTTAAATTTTTTTCCTAGGTTACTTTGTGCCTTAGAGCTTGGGGATTCTACCAGTGTCATTTCTTAGCTCAGCATAGGGTGTGAGTGCATGTTTTCTTAGGTGTTCTTGATTGATAACTCTTGTTGCTCAATTGATTGTTGAGCTACTAGTGTTGCTTTCTTATTGTATTTATTAAAAATACATCGTCTATTGCCTTTTGCATTTTGTTACCTTAATGTTCCGAAGGATTTTTTACATTTTAATTTTCTGTAGTACGCCATCAAGTTACGGATCTGCAGTGTGTTCTATTGATTATAACTTCTTGCGTACCTTGAGTTTTTTGATGAACTTGTTGAATAGGTGTATATTGTTTTTCTTTATTATCTGTAGTTATTGGACTAAGTCATGTTCGCTTTTATAAATTTAAGAGAGAATATCTGCAATTAGAGATAAACGGACGCAGTTTTTGGTTGACCTTTTGTTCACGTCAATGGCATATACTATGGTTGCCTATCAAATTTTGACTGTTTTAAAATTGCAGTTGTCGCTGTGATTTTTTTGTGAATTTCTCGAGAACAGAACAGACTCCAGGTGAAGATTTTTTACATGTTAAATTATAATTCTTGCATTTATTGAAGATATGCTCATTTAGTCGGCTGGATTCGGCCGTCAAGGTTTCTTGAAAACAATAAAACTGTGGGTTCGCTGTGTAGGTCTGCCTTTGTCTGAGATTCTTTTGGAGATTTTGGCAGAGAGAGCTCAGCTATGTTGACGACTGAGGAAAAGATCCAGAAAGGGCATCAGATGTATAGAGAAGGCAGACATTCTGAGGCTCTAGTGTTTTACACGCAAGCTCTGGCTATGGCCAAGATCAGGGCACAAAAAATTGCGCTCCATAGCAATAGAGCCGCTTGCTATCTGAAATTACATGAATTCAAAAAGGTGCATTTCTGTTTTTCTCTCTTATGCAATTCTTTCTCCAGTTCAATTCACAATGAAACACGGGATATTAATTCCACTTTCATTTTTTATACTTTTTCGTTCAATAGTTTCTTTTGAGTTGCTGATCCTTTACTTGCCGGTAGCTTTCTTTGGTAAAATTATCAATAATCTACCATCTCATGCTAGTTATCTGGCAAAAAGTTGTACTGAAAATAAAAAGAACGTTGGCAATATTTCCAATAGCAGTAACCTTTCCAACTTACCTCTTCAATATGGTTATCTGTTTAAAGTTTAAAATTTGAATACATGCATGAACTATGAACTCAGCTGTCTGGCTAGTTTGAGATGATTAGTGCCTCTTCAATATGCTTTGGCTATTTAGACACATGCATGAAATATTAAGTTGTCTAATTGCCTAACAGGTTTGAGACGAGTGGCTCTTCAATATGTTTTATCCGTTTAGGCCCATACATCAAATGTCAACTTGTTTAACTGCCTGTAGATGGTCAATTTGTCACCTTTCTATTCTGGGTTTGTCTGAGCCGAAATCAAATTTTCTGCTTTTCATGAGAATTGGTACTAGGACCTCCACTGACCTGCCTGGCCCTAATAAAGAAAACAAGGTTGCTGTTAATACAGTGGTACTTTGCATTTATTTTCTAGGTGTTCCTTGCTGAAATTTGAATTTTGTATCTAACTAGCAGGAAATTTTTCCAGAATTTGTGGTAATTTCTCAATTCGCTTATCCAAATTAAAGAACTAGATCACATGGATGTGGATGTCAAAAAGGAGATCGTGCTGATTGGCTTGGTACGACACAAGGACCGTAGTGATGCATATGCAAACACATATATAACATCCTTAACTTAAAGCTATAGATAAATTTAGTGACAGCGGTGACTGTGTCCATCACCCATCTTACTCTTTCCTGTGTTTGAAAGAAAAGCCATATCCCATAGATGCATCAATCTGCAACATCTGGTTGCACCAATAAAATGCCATAGACATGTTTGGGTTTCTGGTAGGTTGAGAATATGTGCTAACTGAGATATGTAAAGAAATAGTTTTAAATTGTATTTTACATCTGTTCATGCACTTGAACATTAGTTTGAAATGCACATAAAGAATTTTTAAGTGATCTATCCACACCTTTGGAATTAGATGCCATTTTGAGATCTTAAAATGATTTGTCGTACATTACTTACTGATATCTAAAGTTGTGGTCAATGCATCCTTCATAAGGTACATGCATGTGGCTTGGTTGATGGATCATCTGATCCAGTAGACTGCCATTAGAATGATATTCAGTCCCATAAATATGATGTGAACACTTTGTTTAAACATTAATATGTTTTCTTTTTTCCATAATGCAGAAAGTGTTGACATAGAGTTTAGTCGAAATACGTCAATCAACTAAAATGTTTACAATTCAATGTTAGATGAGGCTGGATCGAATAAATGGAGCTTGTCACAAATGTTGTTACTATTGTCAATGAATTGTAGATGGGCCTGATCCCTTTGTTGATCAAAAGGGGTTTCGAGGAATCAGGACTAACAAATGCAAGATCTTTCCAGTTCTCACCAACATATCAGATGGCAGGAAAGATATCTGTTGGTGTTTCCTGATAGGGTACGTTTCAGTGGTGGGATATTGCTCATGGAGCTACAGAAAATGTAATAAGAAAGTATTGTAGAAGCCTAAGTGTTCATGTATTTGCATCTGATAACCTCTACCATTTATTTTCTTTACCAAATGAGTTGTCTAATAACAAAACTACTAGGTTCATGCCGCTTCATTTATATTTCCGTTTGTTAGTTAAGTTGTTTTCTACGTTTTTGGGGTTTCACAAGAGCAAGGTTTGAAAAAAACAACAACTCAAATTTCTCATACGATACTTATTTTGTGCATTCTTATGTTGGCAAAATATCATGCTCAAACACATCAGTGCATCCAAGGAAACAATCAAACAGATTCGAGAAACAAGTAATAATATCATTAAATTATATCTTTTTTAAAAAAAAAAATTGGTTTCTTCTTTTGCATTGACATCCACTCTTTTTTCGATAATTTCCATCGTCGACATTCGTTTCAATCAGAACATAGTGTTACTAGTTGATGTTTCTTTTTCATATTGACAGATTTCCTTTCAGGAGATTTTGTTTGAGATTATGTTCATGTTTTGTGTTTCATGTTCTCAATTGTACATGCACAAGTGAATTGTGTGTATGTGTGAGAGAAAGAGAGAGAGAGAGTTCATCTCCTATTATATTGTACTAATATCATATATCTGCAGTGTCCATTCCTGTATTCAGTCCATGTGCCATTGTGACAAGGCTAGTTGAATTGCTATCTTGTCTTCTTTCATCTATGTGTGTTAATATTTGTGACCTTTTCTATCACTATAAGCTCAGGATCTTTTGTTTTAGAAACTGAGAATTTGTTGGGATTTTGCCAGACTAGGAAATCACTTTCTTCATCTAGTTGCGTAAGTGTACTTTTTATCGTGGTGGTTTTAGCATGTGGGAAATTTTAAAGCCCATTTTTATGGATTTTATTTTTGCCAGCCTGGGAAAACACTTTCTTGCTCTTAACTTCTCAAACATACTTTGTGTCTTGGTAGTTTTAGCACGGGACAAATTTAGCCCTTTAAGGCCTAACTGCTGGAGACTGTTTCATGCTAACCACGTTACTATCAAGTATCAACTTTTTCCTACTTGTCATATGACCTGTATGTGATTCCTTTCTATTTGTATTTCTTCTGTTTGCATTAAAGTTGTTTATCTTAGTAACATAGATGCTATGTTAGGCAGCTGAAGAATGTACTTCCGTGCTTGAGCTTGATCGGAAGCATACTGGTGCATTGATGCTACGTGCTCAGACATTGGTGACCATGAAAGAGTATCATTCAGCTCTGTTTGATGTCAGTAGGCTGATAGAGTTGAATCCTTCTTCTGACGCTTACCGTGATCTGGAAGCTCGACTTAAGACACAACTGGTATGTTTATGACCTCCAGACACAATATTTGAAGCAAGTACAGCTAGTTGCAGAGGTCATTAATTAATGTGTATGCACAATTGAGACAGTAAAATGTAACTATGTTTCAATTTTAGCTGCTAAAAGTGAATTAATAATAACTTTCTGCGACATATATATTCGCTTGCTATCATTTGATTTGGATTCAAAATTGTTTTGATGAAGTCTCTACCCCCGATACCTGAATCAGACGAAGAAGAGTCTGAAGAGGAGAAAGAAGAGCTGACAAGATCTGAATCAACGGCAGCTCCAGTTACTTCTGACTTGGCAGCAGCAGATACTAAGGAAGTGGATCACTTGGCTGCAGCGCCAGATACTAAGGAAGTGGATGGCTTGGCTGCAGCGCCAGATACTAAGGAAGTGGATGGCTTGGCTGCAGCATCAGATACTAAGGCGGTGGATCACTTGGCAGCAGCACCAGATATTAAAGCAGTGGATCATAAAACAGAATCTACCAACTCCAAGGAGCAGCTGAAAGACTCAGAAATGCCAATCCCCACATCCCATCCCACAGGCTGGGAAGCCATCCCAAAACCAAAAGGGCACTCAGGTCTGGACTACTCTCGGTGGGACCAAGTAGAAGATGGTTCAAGTGATGAGGATGATGATGAAGATTCTCAACCGCAGTACAGATTCCGTGTCAGAACCGTTGGAGTAAGACCCGTCAGGTGATGATAAACTTGTTGTCGCAGATTGTGGTTGGAACTTGGAAGCTGTCAAAGCATTTGGTGGATGGGGCCAAGGAAGAGAAGTTGGCAGAATTATATCATGTCCAGAATCATGGCGGACGAGTCTGTCGGGCCCACCAGCGCTTTTCTCTGTGATTCTTGTTCTCCCAATTCCAGTTCTGAAGCTGTGGATGTTGACAACCCTGTAACTTCTGTAGATTGGCTTAATCTTGAGTATGGATAAATGGTTGGGTTGCTCCAAGACGGGAAGTGTATATTTGATAGCAGTAACTGTAAAAAGATTGTCAATCGGCTACCGTTATTATTGATGATAATTAATAAAAATTTGGATATGTATTGATCTTTACTTTTTAGGCGTGAAAAATCTGTTAGAAGCCGTCTCTGTTTGAACCATCATCAGTGTGGTTCATATTTTCACATGTATCTTCATTTGGCTTAAAAAAGCTAATGGAAAATTGGCAAGTTTTGTTGTGTAAAGGGAAGCCTTCAATTATTTTGGTGGGCCTTGGCTCAAGAGACGGCAGGAACATGGGAACGTGTGCACTGTCACACTCACACACATAGAAAACATGCATGCACACAAGTACGCCGACATGCACAGGATGCTGCAGATATGCAGCTTTGCATTTTAGATCTACTTTTAGTGAGGTAGTGAACATGCTCGAGTATCTAAAACCTACATTCAACTGCTTATATTGTGTAATATGTGCCTTGATTCAAGGTGGCTAAATGTAAATTATCCAAACATGAGCTTGTTTTACTTGTTTCTTTTCAAAGAATACGTTTTATGAGAATATTCCTAGGTCTTAATTATGCAAAAATGATCTTCTTGATAGTTTACTATCTAAATTCCCTATTTTAAATAAATCATTGTTTTTCTCGCTCACCATGATAAAAAAATGGCTCAGAAAAAGTCATATTTGAACTTAACTTTACAAATATGTAATGTTAGATGCCTTTATGAAAATCATTAAAAGTCTTACCATTCCAAACTCCAAAGGGCTTATATGGGAGCCGTTATTATTTTACGAAAATTTTAAGTGACCAGACATTTTATTTTCAATATTTGCTGCTGGTTGGTACAACTACGATAGCAGGGCACTAGTGTAGCCCTTGTACTCGAATTGCTCTGGGCTTCAGACTGATGTCGCATCATGTAGCACAAAGACGCCAGTTCTCATTTCTGATACATTCAGTAAATTTAAAAATATACATATTAAAAAATCTTTCTTTTTTTCCTTTGTATGCTATTTTCTCGTCATCCTTAGATTTCGAGGCATTTTTTTCCCTCAATGAGTCACTCATACATATCTAAACAAGCTTTTGTCACTATATGCATATGGATGCCAATAATTCTGATTTGAATTTGATGTCCGACCCAGCCACTTTTAAAAATCAGATGTGGACAAAAATTTAATATTTGATGAAAAAGTAAGGTAATATATGAGTTTAAGAAATGACATTTGATCGGATTCAGATTTAAGTAAATAATAAATTGGAATCACTTTTACATAAAATATCCTATATCTATTTTCATACAGTTTGAAAATTGTGTATAACATATTATCATGAGGCTTGGATTCTCTTTCAAAATTGAATTCAGACGTGAACCAAGTCGGATTCATCTTGGATTTCAGATTTTGGATTCGGATTCAGATATGATGCAATTTTTTTTCTTTGTTTATATTTGAATTCAAATATATGAACATTCGAGAAAACGAATATGATAAAAGACCATGGCTGGCTCAAACCAATCGGCTGACGTCCCTAGATATCCAAGTTAAGATAAGACGACAAATTTCAATTTGCGAATCTTCTGTAATAGGAACAGCAGGCCATTGCATGCGCGCTTAATAAATCCAAATGAACGACATGCTGAGCAGGACTCCATAATAAGCATCTCCCCAGTGTTCAAAGTTCAAACGGGACCTCATTCTCACAAGTTTTTTTTTTCCTTTTTCTTTTCTCAAAACTTTTATGTTGGAGCTTCAATTGTATAAATTTAAAAAAAAATGTTATATGTTGAAAAAATTGCGAGTAACTGTTTTAGTTTACAAATACTGCATATACACGCGCTTTCAAAATACTTCAAAAAGAATAGTTTGCCCTTAATAAAAGAAAGCAGACACTTTTGAATAAAGGGGTTTTTCACAATCCATTTCTCAAATATTAATCAGTTATCTGTAAATAAATAGAAAATGTTATGGATAAGTTTCTACCAATAAAAAAGTTGGTGAAAGTTGGTGGTTGAGAAAAGGACAAAAGGTAGGTGCCACTAGGGGCATTAGGTGCCGTGCACATAACACAGGAGCAGCGCGAAAACCTACCCCTTATTGGCACACAATAGGGAGAACCTAGACAGTAGGCCCGACCTGGTTGAGTGTCGATTAGGGCTGAACACTGGGGTGGGTCGATCCAAATGGCAGGCTCGATCGGGTGACTGTGTTGTCAGAACCAATATTTTTCAAAGGTGACAACTTTGACGTGGGCACTCCATATAAATTTAAAGTTACAACAATGTAAAGTTAACACATTATAATGAAATTTTTGATGGGCTGGTGTGGGCATTGGCTCACCCCAACCAACAAATAGCTTCACTACTTGGTAACCGTCATGCCCTTCTCAGCCAAATAATAGTGGAGTGGGGCGGGGCCTGAGGTGTACCAGACACCAGGCCAAGCTTACTGCTAGGTGCCAGGTATCTGGCCCGACTCAAAAGTAAGATAATTTAAAAAAATAAAAAAATAAATAAAAGGAGCCTACTATGAGGCTTCTTTAATTTTTTGATGGGCAAAAAGAAAGCACTGGATTACATGCCTTCTCATAGGAATGTTTATCCATTCCACTCTAAATCTCTTTTATCATTCTTTAACGAAAGAGCTCTTGAATCATTGCAATCTTAAGTTCTGTACCCATTGTTGTTGTTGAAGAGAGATGTTTAGGGAACGATTATAAAAGTGAGTGGGCTGAAGCACTTGTACTCAGTGGACCTTCAATTAAATTTTTTAAAAAGGCATTTGTTTCCTGATCGGCCCTCTTATATCGGCCCAAGCCCAAGTTCCTTTGGGACAGACTTGATGTCCACCCTTAGAAAGCCTCCATGTCAACCTTAACATGTAAACCACTTCATGCCACTTAAAGCGGCCGATTAGTTGTATTATTTTAGAGTGAGAGGTAATCTTCGGTCAGTTAATATGAATTATAGTTTATTACTAACCTAAATTTTGCGTGAGAGAGAGGTTCATCTCTACCATTTAGAGTGAAGCTCGAAGGTTCTCTATAGCAGTACACCCTTTAAATTGGATGCCGCGTCCTATTACCTTAAAAGACAAGAGTATAGCAACCGTCAAAATCAAACTAAAGACTTACCTATCTAAATACTCTAATCCCACCAGCTATGCTATGCTTTTTTGAAGTTATTGCTAACTTGAGTTGATTAGGTAATATAACTTTTATTTAAGTGCGATCTCAATATAAATAATAAAAGTTACGCATCTTTTAATTGAGTACGAAGAAACTTTTATATGTCTTTAACATGTCATTGCTAAATCATTCATGCAAATTTGAAATTCTTTCATATAGCATTAATTCTTTTTATTTAACCGCCACTTTAGTTGTTTTTTATTGTTATTTTAGCAAACAGATCTCTTTGCATTATTCATATTCAGTGACGTCCTGCGTTTGCCGATTCTTTACAAGTTGTAGAACTTATTAAATTTCACTTGACAGTCGTAAAAGTGAGTTGCATGTAATGTCCATAGAAATTAGAAAGGAATTTCTCATAGCCTCGAAGGATGCAGCGTCATCTTCAAACGGGAGATAGATCTTCGCAACGTTACCTACAAAGTTTTTATTCCATTTCAGAAAGCTTCAAGATTTTTTGTCAGTCAGAGATTTGTGTCCGCCATGTTTGAACGAAGAACCACTCTCTTTCTCACCAACCGGCGGCGAAGGTTTATCTCTCCCACTTGACTAAGAGCGACATTTCTTTATCTCTCTTACCCCTTCGCAGTTGGCTGCGTCTCTTTCTCGTATAAGCATCTGCGAATCTCTTCCTTGTTCCATTCATTGACAAGAAACTGTTGCCTTTTTTCTTTTGGATACCTTCAACCTCCCAATATTCAAAGAGCTTGTTCTGCAAAGAATTTTTCTACAACGTTTTAATCATTGGCTACCGCAAGTGACGTTTTTTGTGGTAAAACCCCTAGTGTTTGTACCTTTCCTGTTCGACCCATTTACCTTCCGCTGTGAAACTCCAATTCATTGAGGTAAGCTGGGCTTCCTAGATTTCTGTCTATATATCGATCAACGATAGGCAAAAGTTCGTTGTCCTCGGCTGGAGTTACAATTTCTCTCCGAGGAAGCCCTTACTCAGGTTGAACTCTGAGGTGGGGTTAAGAAAAAATGGCGTCTTTTCATGCTGTGCTCAACAATTCGGTGGTTCTGGACAGATCGAAGCTGTTTAATCTTGAGAAGTCCAACCGGATTCGTGGGGCAACCCTTCGATCTCCGAGTTCAGTTAGAGTGTTCGCTTCAATTTCTTCGGAGCTTCGAGAGGAAGCGCTTGAGAATGGGGCAGGAACGGGGATGGGTTTTGCTGACAGCAAAGAGGTGATAGAGATGGAAGCGAAGGTTCTTGTGAGGTCGTATGCAAGACCAAGCATGGTACTCACGAAGGGGAAGGGATGCAAATTGTATGATATGGAAGGGAGGGAATACTTGGATCTGACGTCCGGAATCGCTGTGAATTCTCTTGGGCATGGAGATCCTGATTGGGTGAAAGCTGTAACCGATCAAGCCAATACTCTTACTCACGTCAGCAATGCGTATTACTCGATTCCACAGGTAATCCGTGGAAGCTAAGGAGAAAGGACCATTTCTTCTTCTTCCTTTAGCTATACATGTTCTTTGTCACGAGTCCAGTATCTTGCATTTAGAAATGCTTGTCTGGAAATTTAGGCTGAGATTATTGTGCGTCGTCCTTCTGCTTCTCTGTTAAGCCATGCATGTATTCTGAAATAAAAAGTTTGTATATTATGCGCCTCATATGGCTCTTTTGAGTTTATTTAGATTAAGTCTTCTCTTTTCCGAACTCAGTTGGAAGCAAGCTTGACTGACCTTTTTTAAGAGATACGTGCTGGGAACCCCCTTAGTCCCACTTCCTGAAAAAAATCTTGGTTGTTTGTACATGGTTCGAGGACCATTACAACATATGCGAGAGTAGCAACCACACTCATGACATGCATAGTGCTGCGAAAAAACATTAGCTTGTTCATGGAAGCTTAAAGAACTTATAGGCCTTCTGTTTTACTAAGCTACAAACTTTTACCCAGCATGTGTTCTGATGCTAATTTGGATCTTCCAGTATCAAGTATCAACCATCATTACTTGATTTGATGAAAGAAGTAGGTTGATTTACTAATTCCTTCATCATAATTTTTTTATATCAAAGAAAATGTAGACCAAAGCTGCTAATTTATTAAAGTTTTGAGACCTTAGGAAAAGGAACGAGCAACAAAACTGTAATTAGGATTTTTGAGTTTTAGCTAAATTTCATGTGGAGATCTCAGAGTTAGCAGTAAACTAAGTCACATGGATACTGGTAGAGGTATGGGTACGGACACGGAAATTTTAAAAGTTGTGGACACAGGGACATGACCAAGTATATATGCACACACACACACACATATATATATGTGTGTGTGTGTGTGTGTGTGCAAAATTCTGCAAAAAAAAATGCAAAAGTCAAAACTGCCGTGTCCAAGTGTGTCATTGTACCCATGTTGGCATGGATACAACAGCTGTTTAGCCATATCCGTTTGACATGTAGTAAACGTAAACCTGTTGCTTATATTGTTTACAAGACGTGAGTTGTTAAGTATGTAAAGAAAAAAGTGGGGCTAACTATGAACTCTGAGAGGAGTTTCATGTAAAAGTCTCCAGTCTCTTGACCCTATGAATATCTTTTTGTTTCTCTTGAATTTCGATATTTCCTAAGCATTAATCTGAAGATTATTGAGCTCACTTCCTGATGAACAATTTTTTTCACGAACTATATTCGGTTAGTAAGAGAATTCATTTATCTTGAAATTACATCTTTACACTTTATAGGTCATTTCGTCTTTCATTGTTTTTCATTGAAGGATGCACTGACCACCCAGTTGCTTTAACTAGTCATGGTTCCCTCACCATTAGCCATGGTTGCCATGGGTAAAGAGTTTTCTTCAGCCACAGTTATTTTAGTAACCACAGCTTCTAAAAGTATTTAAACGTGGTGAGAGAGTTAAGGAGTTATTATTAGTTTTGCTTTATTTGGCAAATTTTAATATTATTTGTCAGTTCTCACACCTAACTGCTAATGCCTTTTGAACTCACTAAGCATTTCCACCTTATCATCTTCATTATTATTGCAATAGTTGCATTTGAATATATTTTTTCCATTGACCTCATGTTCCAAATTGCCAATATTAAAAATTTGAGTAGAGCATCATATTCTCCTTCTTCGTCACTGTCTACAACTGCAATGTTGTGCTAATCTTGCTAGACGTCAAGCTTGAACAATAAAATTTATATCATGCAAATGAAATACTTGGAAACAATTAGAGGCAGTTGCTGGAGAGCACTACATGGAGAAAGTTCTCCAAGAAAGAGTAGGCAACTATTCTAGCAGGACATATGGCATGACAATGAACAGCCGATGAACATAGCAAAATAAATATGTTTTCTTTCTTATGATTATTGTTATTCATTTCTGGCTTGCATGCTTGGTTTTGATATTGTCAAGACACATTGCTGCTAGAAATGTTTCAAGGAAACATTGTACATCAATGAATCTGTAATTTGACACTTAGAACACTTGAAAGGTTTTACAATTGGGTTTTGAATACCCTATAATTTATGCTGGAACCGTCTGGTTTTAAGATTAGTCTTTCTATCTGTGCAACCTCTATTCATCCTAGTGGTTCACATGCTTTGATTTTGAGTTACAGGTTAAGCTTGCAAATGCTCTCGTAGAGTCTTCCTTTGCAGATCGTGTCTTCTTTTCCAATTCAGGGACTGAGGCAAATGAAGCAGCTATAAAATTTTCAAGGAAATTTCAAAGATACTCAAAACCTGATGAGCCTAACCCTGCCGCTGAATTCATTACCTTCACAAACAGCTTCCATGGAAGAACAATGGGGGCCCTTGCTTTGACAAGCAAAGATCACTATAGGAACCCCTTTCAACCAGTCATGCCTGGAGCAACTTTTATTGAGTATGGGAACATAGAAGCAGCAAGGAATGCCATTCAAGCTGGAAAAACTGCAGCAGTGTTTGTGGAACCTATCCAAGGTGAAGGTGGGATACATAGCGCCACCAAAGAGTTTTTGGAGTCACTTAGAAGTGCTTGTGATGATTCTGGTGCACTTTTGGTCTTTGATGAGGTATGCTGTTCAATGAATTGTAGATTAGTAAATTAACGCAGAGCTGTTGGATGTGTATTTCTTGTTTCCTTCTTCGCATGGGATTTACTTTTTTAGTTATTCTGAGGTTTGTTTCCTTGTGCCACACAATACTTCTGTTTTCTGGTCTGGCATATTCCAGGCAGAACCAAAGTAGATCTGTAGATGGTGACCTAAACCACTTTCAAGTATTCTGTTTCTAGTTGCTAGTTATCTATAGTTTCACAGGCCCATTTTCGTCTTTCTGTAACCCACCGTTAGAATGGTTATTTCTCTTTTATCTGAATGTCTAACATTTCCTGCAATAAGTGTGTCCACCTAATGTGTTGACACATTTCTGTCGAGATAAAATTTTGAAGATTATGGTTTCATTCCTCGAGTAAAGTTTCAACACCTTTTCTTAAGAACAAAACAATAGGAGGGTTTTTTAGAAACGTATGGTTACCCAAGGATTTGTATACTGAAGTAACTAGAACAAGGTGATGATACATATGCACTTCGCCAATTGGTGGGCCTGGGACTTCAAAAACTTGGCGAGGTTTCCCTGGTCACTGGGAAAATCATAAATGCCCTATGTTTTGAAATGAGTTTTCTTTTACTGTTGGAAAGAAGATGTATCAGAACAGTACAAGTAAGTAGATGCTCGAAGTAGAACAAAGGGCACAAGTTAATATTAACATGATTTGGTCAAATGGAACTTATGGAATTTCAAACATGGCCATCTTTAATCCTACTCCCTTCTTACTCTCTTTATATCCTTTCCTTAGTCGATAGTTGTGTTAACGTCCTATTTAATCTTGTCCCCAGGTAGCTGAAGTTGTGTTCTCGAACATGATCTGGCCTTTGAAATGCCTTGAAGAAAATTCTAATTCATGTTTCTCAATAATGTATAGCTAGGGAACATGTGCTTGCAGTACTAGCAAGCTTTTATTATGAATGGACAATGCATTCGAGATTGGGTTCTGAAGCAGCCATATAACGACATTTCACAATTTTTTCAGGTACAATGTGGACTGGGTCGAACAGGATTTCTTTGGGCACATGAGGCATTTGGTGTGAAGCCAGACATCATGACACTAGCTAAGCCTCTTGCTGGAGGCTTACCCATAGGTGTTGCTCTGGTCACAGATAGAGTGGCTGCTGCAATAAATCCTGGAGACCATGGCAGTACTTTTGCTGGTGGGCCTCTGGTTTGCAATGCGGCCCTTGCTGTACTTAATAAGATCAGTAACCCTAGTTTCCTTGCTAGTGTCTCTAGAAAAGGCGAGTATTTGAAAGATTTGTTAGTTCAGCATCTGGGGAAGAACAAGCACATAAAGGAAGTTCGTGGTGTCGGGCTAATAATAGGTATTGAACTAGATGTTTCTGCTTCTCCACTAGTAGATGCCTGCCGAGATGCAGGGCTTCTTGTCTTGACTGCAGGAAAAGGCAATGTTGTTCGAATTGTACCACCGTTGGTTATAACTGAGACCGAACTAGAGAAGGCTGTGGAGATTTTGTCAAATTGCTTTCCTGTTTTAGATAATGTAGATTCAAATTGAATGCGGTCGAACTAGTCTCTGACTTTGTAATGGCTTATTGCTAAACAGGGCATGGTCGTGCATTTTGTTTCAATCTACCTGTGTATCATTTATTTCTTGCTTGTTCAATTTTGGACACCCATTTGAAAGTTGTAACCGATCCTTGAAAGGGACTGAAGTACTTCTTGCAATAAAGAATCAAACGAAGCACCGGTTGTTGTTTGTTTCTGTTCAACAGAAAGCAGTATTAGCTATTGGGATGCTGCTATGATGCTCTCGTTAAGTATATAGGGTTATGCCGGTGTGTTTGAATAGAGAGATGGAATGTCTTGAACTAAAAACTCATTTTTGAAGCGCCGTTGCACCAATGATATCTTGGGACATGATGATCCCGTCACAGGCAGGGCTTTATGGGACGGGATTCAATCAGGTCTTCAAGGCTTGGTGAAAGGGCAGGCATTTGTTCATTCAACTTTTCAATAAATTTTCTTATATATTTATTTGTAATAGTTGTTTTAATAGCGAGGCATCGAAGTTTTGTTTGAAAAGATCTGTCAAGATATTTATTTTATTTTTAAAATAAATGAAAAGGCATATAAAACTTAATTAAAAATACAGGAACATTTTAAAATATATAAGCATAATTAGAAGTTGATGCAACGCGAGGACAGACGATGACTGCCATTCAAGTTCAAGTGAAACAACACGAGAGAAAGCATCCTCTTCGTCTCTTCCTCAAAAGGTGAGCTCCTTTTCCTCAACATCATAGTTGCAGAATGGGCGGGAAGGTGGCAGTTTTTGAATCTCATTATACGCAAGGGGCTACGCTCCCCACCTTATCAATTAACGGAAAGTGAACTTTATAAGCAGCAAGAAGAACATGCACAACATCAAGAAATAAATTGAATGTAGTAAAACATTCTGTCAAAGAAAAAAGTACAAAAGCTTATAGAGTACTGACCACAGAAACAATGAAAAAATAAAAAACTTGAGGGCATTTAGATGATACCCTAAAAAAAACTTGGTTTTGTGAAAACACAATGCAGTTTTTGAAACCCAATTTACATGTTTAAATGACAAATCAAAACTATGTTTTCATTTTTTGAATGTAGGCTTTTGTTCGGATGACAAAAATGAGATTTTAAGGGCATATGTAAAAGCCAATGTTACATTGTGGCGATTACACTGCCGTTAATACACAACAACAAACGTGCACTTCCATGAAAATTAAGTACGCAAATTCACTGGAAATTCCGTCATGACAACATAACAAAAGTCTCCTGGTCATCAAACTTAGATCAAAGCAAGAGAGTTGTTTCCTGGACATTACAACTATGTGAACCGTGAAGCAATTCACTGGAATTGCAGTAGTATGAAAACAGTAAAGCTTTTGGGATATATTAAGATGGAACCCAAAAGTATTATAATCTTCGTCTTTGGATGAAAATACAAAGGCCATTAGTGATTCCATCATCTCCAAATATCTCCCATCACTAGAGCTGCACATGAGCCAAGTCCACCAAGGCTTGGATCGAAGTCGAGTCGATCTCTATAGAGCAGGCTTGATCTCGATTCGACAATGCAGCATCTAGCTCGAGCTTAAATCGCTTAACTTGTTTAATTGTTTATGTAACTTGACCTATCTCATTTCTTTTAGCTCGTTTAACTGGTTTCTTTTAATTGATTCAACTATGAGTGAACATCTAACAGAAAATTAAAAAGAATGCATGTATTTGGTATTAAAATATCACCTAGCAACAGAAAATCGCTCAGTCGAGCCAAACCTGAATAAACAAGTTGAGTTCTTACAACTCAAACTTTCATTTAGTATTTCAAACATAAATTTACACTCGAGCTCGATTCATTTATGAGCAAGATGGAGTCGAGCCTGACTCATTGTGCAGCCCTACCTATCATTGTGCTTCTAAACTGTGAATCATCAAAGCCCTTCCTTGGAAGGATTTGGCAAGACAATGAATGTCTACTAGAAGAAGGGAATAAAGTTGAAGAAGCCAAGAAAAATATACTTGTTATGATGAATTCTTGAGCACAAGGAGCCAAGACCAATACACAAATATTTTGAGTTAGCTGAACTATAATTGAGCATGTCTAGATTTAAATTCTGGTTCAGCTCAGATCATATTTAGATTTAGCCACTTTATTCAGACTTTCAAAAGAATCATTTTTAAGAAGTGGACTTTTAGCAATGACTCTAATAAATCACAAAAGATTAAAGCCTGTTCTTAATGAGTTAACTCTAATACCTGGATGGAGAAAACTATGCCATTCCAGCAAAGTAACTAATGAGTCATAACAGGATTTGGATTTGAATTTTGATGTGGGCTCAACAAAAGCATAGGCAAATACTATCTCAACAAGGTTACCTTTTTACTGTCATTAAAACTTTGCTCCTCTCTAAAGTTTTCCTCCACGAGCTTACCGAAGAACCTTAGTCTTTAAAAGAGAGAAGGGGGACCCAGAGCGGCCAAAGCCCCTCTCTTTCCCGCTTACCCCTTGAGTCCAAGGCTGCTTTGGGATTTAAATGAGGAACGGAACACCCATCTGCTAAGCATGCACTTGCCTTTTATATTATAGGGAAGTAGTGCCTATGGGGAATCACACTGACAACTGACCGTTGACCACTCTGTCAGTTCGATCAATTATGCTCTGTGAGCCTTCAAATGAAGAGTACTGTCCATCTCACAAATAAACATAAACAGTAAGTCAACTAAAGAATTAGCAGTCCATCAAACAGCTACAAGTAAAACAAACACCGATGTATATGAAGGAAAGTATTTTCTATGATTCCAAGAGAACAAAGAACAGAAGCATGCACCCCTGGCAAGAGCAAAAACGACAAGCCACAGTCCACGCCTTAACCCACTATCATAAATTCCTCTGTTAGTTCTCCAAAGTTGAGAAAATATGTATCAGCAAGTAAAAAAAAAAACGATAAAATAGAAAGTATATCTCAATAGGTGCCTTATTAAGCAAATCAACAATAAAAATGAAGCACGTTTAACTATGCTTGAGAAAAGAAGCTTTCAAAAAGCTTTAGCTCTCATGATAGCTCCAACTCCATACACGGTGAATCCTCAAACTTTAATGTAACATCCCAAAAACAGAAAGCATGTACCCTTGTTTGTGCTTGCTTTGGACAGAAGCATACGGACACAGACCGTAAGAGCCCAACATTTAATGTCCCTGAATCAAAATTTTTGGATTTAAATTAGGAGGAGGGGGTAAGGCTGAAGGGGTATAATTGTAAGTAAAAATATATAGAAAAAAACGAGGGTAAGGCCCTGTTTGGTAGGAGGGAAAGGGAGAGAAAGGAAAGGGAGGGAAAGGGAGGGAAAGAAAAGGAAAGGGAAGGGAAGAGAAAGGGGAGGAAAGGGAGGGAAAGGAAAGGAAAGGAAATGGAAGAGAAGGGGAGGGGTATTGTGGGCAGTTACTATTTTTTCACTTACTCCCTTTCCTTTTCCTCCCAATTCGTCCGATTTGAGAGGGATTGAAAGGGAAAGAAATTACACTACACAATCCCTCCCCTCCCTTTCCTTTCCTTTCCCTCCCCTCCTTGCCAAACATGTTTTGCCTCTTTTCCTCCCTTTCCCTCCTTTCTAATTAGCTTACCAAACAAGGGAGGGATTGAGCAATCCCTCCCTTTCCCTCCTACCAAACAGGGCCTAAAATCGTCATTTCATATTTCAATCGGTGTTTTTTAAAAATTTCAATAGGCTTATTAGGAAGGGCAAGATTGTCTGTAGTCGAGAGCTTGGTTAGTGGGTTCAACCGTTCAATTTCTGTAATTCGTGTAGCAGTTAGCACTTTACACGGCATCGGTTGGGGTCCTTTGGATCCGGTAGTATCTGCGGCCTGGGGGACCTTTGAGTGTTGACCGTTGTTGACATCCTAGTCTCATTTTGTTTGGGTATCAACTCCAAAAAACTTTCTTATTTGCCGGCGGCAGCACCTTCCGATGCACTTCAATCCTTCAAACGGCGGATTGACTACGGCGGATTGACTACCCACGTGAAACCAGGAGTGGGGAGAAAATCGAGCACCATGGTAACGGCCTTCGGTTGTTCATCAGAAAAGAGAGATCTACATCACCATTAACTCCACCGAAGATCACACTCACTACGGCCGTCTCTCTCTCTCTCTCTCGGTTGCATCGCATGATCGCGTTGAAGTTCGTCTTTCCGACGACCAATTCGTTTCAGAGGAGGCTGAACGGGCATCCTCCTGCTTCGTCTTATTTCTACTGCAATTTCGCGGAAAGGAACATGGCGTGTTTCAGCCTGGGTCTGCAGAAGATGAGTTGCTTCAAGGACCAGCATCAGGAGAATGCAAAAGGGCGCGATCTCGTCGTCGAGTCGGCCGATGGTGGAGAGGACATCCTGGACGCAGCCTCCGTTTCGACGGCGAAGCACCTTGTCGTTATGGTCAATGGCCTCGTTGGGAGGTGGATTATGATCCTTTCACCTTCTTCTTTATTCCTGCTTAGTCTTGTTCACTTTTTGTCTCTTTACCTTGATTGGTTCTTCTTAATATGTTTTTCCTTCAAATAGTGACTAGAGATGTGGTTGATGGGCAAGTTCATGTCTTCATGATTGTCCAATTAAGGAATCGGGAATGGTTTCTGCCATTCTATTGACGTTATGGCTTATCATATGGTCGTGACAAGCAAGTCCGTTGATTTGCTTTTACGATGCCGTTTAGTTTGTTTCAGAAAAATTTGCAGTCTGGTAACTAAAGTTACTGATTAGGGAATTGATTGTAAAAATGAAGCACATGAACATCGGTGTCATAAAAAATGGGACCTCTCCATGTGCTCCGCGGTGAAGCTTTTTATACTTATTCTAGGCTTTTTTCCTTCATGATCTAGTGCTGAAGATTGGTCGTTTGCTGCTGATCAATTTGTGAAGAAGTTTCCTGATAAAGTAATTGTACACCGTGAGTGCCTTTCCTTGTTTAATTTGAAAAATTTTCTGCTCTGTGAACAAAGTAAGCTGTTATGAACATCAGTTTTCTACGTATTGAATAAAGGATTCTTATTGGCCTTAGTGCCTATTTCTGCTACATATTCATTTGGTGACCATTGAAGTCACATTTTCATATATATATAGATTTCGATGTAAATTTTTTTTGTTCTTTTGTGCTTTTTCATTTTCATTTTTTTGGTTTTGGTGAACTTTGCTCCTTGGAAAAGTCAAACCAGCTGTTGGATGACTATAATGGCTCTAAATAGAGCCTTTGCATGACCACCAATAGCTAGCACATTGGCACATGCTTAAATCCAACTTTGTTAATTGAAACTGAGTTATCAAACACAAAATGATACCATTGCATCATTGAACACTCAAATCAAAGAGCCCAACCATACCAAAATCAGTCTAAAGTCTAAACAAAAGAAAGTTCTAATGAATCAAGCCCAAGAACTTCAAACTCAATGTCTTCTCAAATATTTCTCAAACATTTCTTGACCTCAATATCTTCCAAAACCTAGCCTGAAACAATCATGATTGTTCATCCTAGAAGCTTTGTGAAACTATTTCTCTTAATTAGTCTCATAAAAACTAGAAAGAAGTAAAAATGCTCATGGGCATTGCTGATGTGAAATTCTGCCAAGAGCTAATACTCCATACAAGAATTTACAAAAATTCTCTTGCATCCAAAAGGTTTGTTGATAGATCGTATGTTTCGGGTCCGGATCCATACCCGACCCGTCTTGTAGCCCGTGTTGGGCACTACTTAAGTCATGTAACCCTAATCCTTATGTGTGAATGAGAATCTAAGGAGAGAGAGAGTCTGACGGCTAGTGGGCACCAACTCCTCCTCATTCGTGGTTTTTTCTCCCTCGAGTTGAGGGTTTTCCACGTTACATCGTGATCATTGTTTCTCTTCCTCTTCTTGTTCGTGTTTCTACATGGTATCAGAGCCGCCGTATGCGATCTATTGGTGTTTTTCGTCGTGATCTCGCCGTTCGCATTTTCCACGCCGCTGCCTAGGGATTCGTGCGTGCTGTCGCCTCGGGATCCATGCCACCTAGGGTTCCGCACATTCACCTCGGGATCCGTGCATACCGTCACCTCGGGATCCGCACCGCCTAGGGGTGCGCGCCGTCGCCTAGGGTTTGTGTCGTCGCCCTTGTGTTGTTGCCGTCGCCGTCACCGGTGTCCCTTGTGCCGTTGACTTGCTTCCCGGAGAAGAAGGAAGATATGCGTGCTTAGGCGCTTCCTAAGTTTGCCTCCCCCTATTCACGTCACTTCCTAGGGGTCTTTTGCAAATCCGGTGAAGTGCATCCGCCTCTAACCTGCAACATCTTCTTGTTTTTTCTTTGGCACCCATCGTGCGAGAAGAGGTGGCTGGTCCGTGTCTTGATAGAGGACGTGAAGGAGGAGAGGAGCGTAACTTGAGGATTGCCTCAACGTCCGCCGGCGCTCCGGCGATCGCATCTCCCTTTCCTTACAAAAGACCGGGGTTAAATTGGTCTTACGGGTGAAGGCTTTCCTCATCTCGAAGTTGATTTCCTGTTCACTTCTATACCTTGATACTTGTTGGTTTTGCCTCTTGAATCTTGATTCCAGCAAGGAGAACGTGTGACGCAACCTCTACCCGTGGGAGATTGCAGCCCGAGAGAGAAGGAACCGCTTCCGTCGAGCGACATCGACGATCGTTTCCCCCAATCAACATTTCGTTCACTCTTGGGGTTGATTGGAAATTCGGTGAAGATATTACCTCTCTCTCTTTATTGTTCCTTTCTAGGTAGAACATGATTTTTCTCTCGTTCTTGTGATTCTATCCAAGGATATTCCTGCCCGTTGGTGCTCTCCGTTGTCACCGGTGCCTCTCTGGTTGTATCGCTGCTCGTGCCTCCTGTTGGACTATTTATGATTATGGCAGCTTCTTCATCTATAGACGTGATGGCGGATGGCCGTATGGGAGAGTGGATCATTGACAGTGGCACTACTCACCACATGACCGGCGATTCTAAGGTCTTTCATGGGTATAAGCTTTCATCAGGAAAGGATCGTGTTTCCCTTGCCGATGGTTCATCTATCTCTGTGGCTGGAAAATGGAGTCTCCCGCTTTTGAACAAGTTCTTAGTCCACAATGCTCTACATGTTCCTCATATTCCCTTGAATCTCTTGTCAGTTAGCAAGATCACGAAGGAGTTAAATTGTGAACTTATATTTTCCGCTGATTGCTGTGTTATGCAGGACTTGGTGACAGGGAAGAGAATTGGGATTGGTCTAGCTTCTGACGGGCTCTATCGTTTACCTATGCGTGCTGCTCAGGCTCTCATGACGGCAGTCAGCCAAGCCACGAAGAATAGAGAGGACGCCCTTCAGTTGCTTCTACGTTGGCATGAGCGTCTTGGACACTTGCCTTTTGGCTTTCTTAGACAGTTGTTTCCTGATATATGTTCCAGGTTAGATATGACTATGGTGTCTTGTGATGTCTGTCACCTGGCCAAACATGTTAGGGCTTCATACCCTTTGTCTAACCATCGGTCTAATGAGGTATTTGCCATGATTCATTCTGATGTATGGGGGCCTGCAGGGATTCCTTCCGGTCATGGTTTTCAATACTTTATCA
>JAANDH010001016.1:7244-100658 GCA_011799765.1 Nymphaea thermarum
CCACGTGTTGTTCTTCGCCAGAGCATCCATCTCCTCTGTCATGGCCTGTCGCCATTTAGGGTCCTCCCTGGCATCCTCAACAGTACTGGGAATAACAGCCATAGAGAGAGAAGTAATAAAGCATTTATAGTTTCTACTCAGTTTAGCATATGAAACAAATCTTTGTATAGGATGGGAAGTACATGACCTGGTCCCTTTGACCAGGGCTATAGGAAGATCTTCATTCATTGGACTTGGATCATCCGGGGTCCTCGCAAGATTGGGATTGGTTAGATCAACAACTTCCATCAACACAGATAAAGGTAGCATGCATCAATTCAAGCACACACAAATCTGACAGTAAATCTCACCACAACCAGTCAGCTCCACGCAACTTCGACTATCCATTAACTTCACACGATTTCAGCCTGTGGCAGACAACGTACCTTTGCCTGTTATGATCCACCAGGTACCAAGCAGATCTGATTATCCTAACCGATCAGACGATCACTGGTCTGATCTTTTCCCACGACATCAGATAGTTCAGATCTGAAACATCTCATCTTCTTCCACGACAGCCACTAGGTCAAATCTGAAACTTTCTGGTCTGATCCACTACTGGTCTGATCTTCTTCCACGCAAGCAATAGGTCAGATCTGAACCATTCTGATCTGATTCACCATGCAGCCACATCATCTGGCCAAACACCATCATTATTTTGATTTGAACGACGACTTCAGATCTGTTTTATCATTTTTTTTTATAACAACTCCAACGACAACACAAGGAAGCTAATCACGTTTCTACATGTTAAACGTGATTAGCCCCTTTCCACCAACAAATTAATTTGCTTGCTTTGTAATCAGCAGAAACCCTAGGCGTGAAACCCTAGTTGGGAGGAAGAGAAGAGAGGTGAGAGGAGGAAGGAACCCTAGACGTGAAACCCTAGATTGTACAGCCCTAGGTTCACGGCTCTGATACCATGTTGTTTATTGGAAGAAGAAGGGGCGAGAGAGATGGAGGGAGAAAGCGAGAGGACGAGAGAGAGAGAGAGAGGAAACTTTTTCTTATTACTACACGTAACCCTAATCTCATATTAATATGAGACTAGGGTGTGTTACCAATTTTACAAAATTAGTCCACTAAACATAAGACAATAATTAAGTGGACCTATTTCAACTTTCTAATATTTCAGAAAGCCTCCACCCGACTACTATAAGTATTTAACAATAACCATATAAACTATGTCACACGGATACGTGGGTTTAGCCCATGTACTCGTACCCGATACGCGGACACACGTATCCAGATACGAGACACAGGTGGGACACGTCAAAAAATAAACTATTAATTTAATTTTTTTTTTCATTTTATCATTTTTTGGTCATGCATCCAATTATTTCCATGAACAATCCTTTCAAATACTTAGTACTTTTGTGATAAAGCAAACTTTCTTATAAGAGTGAACTATTAATTTAATGTTTCTTTTTCATTTTGTTATTTTTTAGAATATAAAATTTGTCGTATCCACGTATCCAAAATTTTCAAAATTGTTGTGTCCGTACCCGTATCGTACCCGCACCCATGTGACATAGCATATAAAGCTACTCTTTGTACGAACAATCTCGTGCATAAATGAACTAGTTGCCTCATTTTTATTTTGAAACTGTAGCTCTACATTGATTGTTGTATTGTCACACTTGATATGTTGTATAAAAAAAAAGGTAAAAAAAGTCAAGGTGTGACAAAGACTGTGATGTACCTTCTGTGGAAAACAAGGAGGACCGTTGCTAGGACAAACATGGGCATCCTGCCCCTACATCTGTTCCTAACAAGACTATGGCTAAGGCAGTCACTTCAGCAGCCTAGATAGCCGAATATGACAAATTAATTGTTCATAACTCTTCGTCAGTGACTGCCTCCATAGTGATTACAGATATAGTGTGTTCAGTAGGCAATACTATTTCTCATCCAACTAGGTCATGGGTGAATGACTCGGGCGCTTCAAGGCACTTTTGTGGAAACGATAACCAGTTCATTAAATTATTACCTGCATCTAAATTCCAGAGTGTTACTTTGGCTGATGATCAAGCTTCCCCTGCTGTTGGGAAGGGAATGGTGTTCATATCTCCCGACTTGCTTATTAATGATGTTCTTCATGTCCATGCTTTTCACATAACATATTATCTGTGCCTTTATTGTTGTGTGATTTTTTATCCTCTATAATGTGTGTTTCAAGACTTACTGATAGGAAAGACGATTAGTGGAGGTCATGAGCCGGATGGAGTGTACCATATAAATGAACACGTTGGTGGAGCTCATGTGTTTGTAGAGTCCACGTCCAGTTTGTTTCAGTGGCATCTACGTCTCGGTCATTTGTGTTTGTCTAAGCTTCGTCATGTCTTTCCTCAGATCTCTCAGTCTACGTCCTGGCAGTGTGATGCATGTCAAATGGGAAAGCACCATAAGAACTCATTCTCATCTAGTCAGAGTCCTAGTCAAAGTCTCTTTGATTTATTGCATGTGCATACATGAAGACCTAGTCATACTCCTACAGATCTTAGTGTCGATACCATCTGGTCGTTGTGGATGATTACTCTAACTTGTCATGAGTTTTTCTAATAAAAGAGAGATCTGAAGCACCATGTATTCTCAAATCGTTCATTATTGAAATAAAAACTCAGTTCCCATCTCTTGTCAAGATTATTTGCACTTACAATATACTCGGGAATTTAAATTCTCTGAATTGTTGCAATTTTATCATGATAATAGGATTCAGCACCAAACTACGTCCTCACTCATCCCAACAAAATAGTGTTGCAGAAACATCAACATCTTTTACATGAGGCCAAATCAAAGCCGACTAATATGTCAGCCTCATTTTGGGGAGATGTTATTCTTTCTGAATGTGACCTGATTAGTAGAATGTCATCTTCAACAATAGAAATTCCCTCTTCAAATTATGTACCCCTTGTGCACATATCTCCCAAGGTGTTTGGATGTGTATGCTTTCTGCACAAGGTTGGGCCAAATTGAGACAAGTTATCCCCACAAACTACCAAGAATGCCTTTATTGGATACTCCAAGAGTCAAAAAGGCTATGGTTGCTATGATCATATCACTTGAAAAGAGTATGTCAGTGTGGATGTCACCTTCTTTGAGTATGTTCCACATTTCTCAAGTGTTTGTCACTGTACACAGTCAAAAACTAGTGACACTTTTTCCTTGTTTGTCCCTCCTATTCCACTAAAGTTGTCTCCATTATCCTCCTCCTAACCAGTTCCAAGATCCACCAGTGGTTTACTCTCGAAGGCCCATTCTGCTCATGGTCCATCCACATCTTCTCCTAAGATAAGTCTTCCTGTTCCACCTAAGGATACTATGCTTGAGCATGATTTTTCCAAAGAATCTCCACCAAGTGATGGTGCATTGCCTATTACTCTACGTAAGAGGACTAGACAGTGCACCATGCATCCTATCTTAAAGTTTGTCACCACTGGTCAAACTAGCAAGACCTTATTTGCATTGTCCATTCTTATCTATCACCAACAAACTCTTCATGATCGCCATGCAAGTGGAGATGGATGCCTTACTTTCGCAAAGTACATGGGAGTTGGTTTCTCCTCCATCTAATGCAGATATCATTGGTTATAAATGGGTATGCCCGGTCAAATGTCACTCAGATGGCTCGGTTGAAAGGTATAATGCTCGCCTGGCCGCTAAGGGATATACTCAAACTTATGGTGTGGACTTTTTTGAGATCTTCTCTCCAGTTACTCGACTGGGGACTATAGATTAGTTGTTGTTGTGGTTGTGCACTATGGCTGAAGTCTCTCACAGCTCGATATTAAGAATGTATTTCTGTATGGTGATTTGATTGAGACTATTTACATGCTGCAGCCATCAAGCTTTGAGCAACAAGAGAAGTGTGGAAAGGTCTGCAGGTTGAAGAAAAACATATATGGGCTCACACAAAGTCCAGGAGCTTGGTTTCAAAAGTTGTATGAAATGATGTCGGGGGTTGAATTTTAAAGATCTCCTTATGACCATTCTTCATTAAACAGACCTGAAAAGGTATGGTGGTAATGGTAATATATGTTGATGATTATTCTTACAAGTGACTCTCGGGATGAAATTGTTGACACCAAGACATACTTGCAAAAGCACTTTGTTACTAAGCTCTTGGCCCACTAAGATATTTCTCGGGGATAGACTTGCAGCGAAAATATGTTCTTGATTTCCTCAAAGATATGGGCATGCTTAGCACCAAACCTGCAAACATTCCTCTGAATCCATGTCTTCAGTTGTATGAAGATGATTCGGAACCGATAGATAGTAAGTCATATTGGTCACTTAGTGGCAAACTCCTATATGTCACAATTACGATCAAAACATTTCTCTAGCCGTGAAAAAGTTGAGTCATTTTTTCCAAAGCAAGGAAAACTCACTAGGAGGCAACCATGATGGTCCTCAAGTACTTGAAGTGCTCTCCTAGCAAAGGACTTTTAAACAAAGTGACTCCCTTGACATCATAGCATACATGGACGCAGAGTCGCAAACTATGCTGGGTCGGTTAATAACAAGAGATCTACAACTGGGTACTGTATCCTTGTAGGGGGGAACTTGATTACTTAGAGAAGCAAGAAACATGCAGTAGTTGCTAGGTCTAGCGCAAAGTCTGAATATCGAGCAATGACTCAAACTACTAGTGAGATGGTGTGGGTCAATAATATGCTAAACTATCTTAGAGTAAATGTCTCACTTTCAATGACAATGATTTGTAATAATAAGGCAGCAATCTATACATCCAACAGGGACGAAACATATTGAAGTAGAGTGCCACTATATTAAGAATATGGTTCAAGCAAGGAACATTTCTACTGTTCATGTTCCTACTGAAGAGCAGGTTGCAGACATGTTTACCAAACCCCTATCCCTATGTTCTTGAAGTTTTGTAACAAGCTGAACATGATAGATATATATGCTCCAACTTGAGGGGGGAGCGTTGAGAAAAATAGTTAAGTGGATCGGGTGGTTATTAGCATTTTAGAATCTGTCATAGTGCCCTATTTAGTAATTTTACTTTCTTGATGGGTTTCTTTTGTAAGCAATGTACCACCCACCTTAGGGCCGTGTTAATGATGACTATTTTTCCTTTTGTTTTCTCTTGAGCTCAAGCAATGTCTTTGTTGCATGCATTAACATATGCAACCCATTTACTGTGCATGGTGATGGTACAAACCTAGAACACCCGAAATCAGCTAGGAAGGAATCTCAATAACCAGCAAACTTAAGATTAGTTTAAAAGGACGATCAAGGATATGGACAGCTGCCAACTTCAAAAGTAAAAGTGCTTAGGGATAAACAAAAATACACTGGGTATATTTCCCAACAGGTACAATTTGGTTTCACTTTTTTTTTTTCTTTTTGGCTTTCTTTTATGTAATACATATCATCCAATCTAGATTGTTATATATACTCAATAGGATCGTTCAAGTTTACACATTTCAGACATATAGAGAATAATAAGGGAACAATGAACCAAAGCATTATAAATATCCAATAAGGATTAGCATAAATATTTGGTTCAAAGCCAATAATGTATAGTACAAATACAGGTGACAACAAATAAATAGTAGTTAGCATACCTTCAGCAGAGCGATCCAACAAGCCACCTCAAGAGCTTGGGCAGCTTCATCAATAATAACCAAATCAAAATCATGGCCTTCCAGTATCTGGGAAGAGGCACCAGTTAAAGTTGTTAAAACTACACTTGCATCTTTAATCACATCCACAACAGCTAGCTGCTGTCTTTTCCTCTCTTCCTTGGCAAGAGTCCTGAGTTCCTTCCGGATATCCCTTCTTGTATTTCTATCTTTTGTCCTCAACAACTTCCCATTCAGAACCTAACATCAACCAGTCAAGAAAACTAAGGATGACAACTTTTAACAGTAATATATAACAGAATAAGCTTTAATGATGACCAGTTAAACGTCAACAAAACAAGAAGAAATTTTTAAGATCAGAGTAGCTTTCTATAGATTTCACATTGCCAGAGTTCACCAAAGTCTGAAAAAGGCTAACCTTCATTTCCTTCCGAATGTCATTTGCAAGGCCACTGTTGTCGCCACGCAAAACCTAATTTAAGAAAACAGAAATACTAACTCAATTAAACAACAAGCCAACCTCAAGAAGTATGAACATCTAGAATGGAAGGCAAGTTAATAACATAATGTTTTACTACCTGTGCATCAAGTGCACTTTCTAATACTTGGGGAAGAAGGCGAGCAGGATGCCCCAATCTCACTAATTTTATCCTAAGAAATAAATAACAAAGAGTGCATCTCAACAACAATCAAGTGACTGTCAATCAACAGGATGCATAAGAAGGTAATATGCATCATACAAGAAATAAAACCCCATAGAAATAAAACCCCATAGGCTAGTAGTAACACCTCAGCACTCAGTTATATACCAGCCAAAAAGAAAACAAAAGACATAGTGAAGGATATTGCTGAGATATACATAGCGAAGAATATCGATGAGATATGACACTAGAGATACAGCGCAACATGCCATTGTCTAGCAAACACATAAATCATCAACAGAAAAAAAATCATTACATGCCCGGTGTTTTCCAAGTACATGCAAAAGAAGAAGATATATAGGAAATAGAAACCACAAAGGAGCAGCAAGGTGGAACAGAGAGAGACAGAGAAACATCAGGCTACAACATATTATTATATTGGGAAGGGCTTAGGATTAGCGCTGTATTTTAAGATTTTGATGTTGATGGTCATATACACATGGGTCCTAGACAACCTATTGCCTGGTTTGCAGCTCTTTTGATGTTTTATTAAGGTGGGCCGCAAGTGGATTGTGATCCACAAATCAAGATTCTCCAATAAATTTTGGTCTGAACGGTCATAAGTAATATTATAACCAAGATCAAAACTTGAACATGTGATCCAACACCTAAGAATGTGTGACATTTAAAGGGATATGTTGTAATGTTCCATATATTCTAAATAACTTATGATTAGCTTTTGTTTGTATACACACACACACACACACACACACACATATATATATATATATATGAAACACTCCAATGTCATACACAACCGAACACGAAAAGGAAATAGAGACTAGTGTCACTATGATCCAGTGGAAGCAAAACAATCTAATACCTACGTAGTTACCGTAGGCTCGATCTGTCTATTGCATACAAATAATTTGCCTGTGTAATTACCATGAGACAGATTTGTAATAGCAGTTAATGTTTCTAATGAAAACACCTATAAAAAAACATTACTTTATACATATGTTGAAGAGCCACAGCTCTCAAGGCTTAGGTTCAAACAACAGAAAAGATGTACATATATGTACAAACAAAAATATTTCAGGGAAATGTATATGACATTAGACGCATCCCTTCCTACGAATCCCCATCCTTCAGCCATCCAATCAACGAGTATCATCTACTACATAGTGAGAACGTAAAGATAGATGGTCATAGCTTCAGCACAACCGCTGACTATAATGAAAATCACAACATTTCTTAGACATTTCATTACATAAGTATAAAGTGTGTACATTATATTACAGTAACATGTACATAAAAGATACATGAAACAAAAATATTAACTTTCGCTGTTGTTATTATTTTGATTGGTTATTGTATGACTCAGATTGAGTCTAATTCGTTGGGATGCCGAAGAGACCGGCAAACCAAACTTCGGGACCCACAGATGAGGGGAAGCGACCAATGATCGACAGTTCCATCAACTGGAATGTTTTACCCTCCTTATCTAGAGTGCCGATCTTACATTCACATAAAAGCTCCTAAGGACCATAAACATCCAGTGAGGAAATCTCTTTCATCGCTCTTTCAAGTACATCTTGAGACAGTTGCATTATCATTCCTCCTGAACCCTTTGAGTACCAACCTTCAAATTATTCAAGTACATCCACTGTCCTTTTTGTTTGTCAAGAAGCCTACCACTTCTGAAGGTTATTCACCTAGAGATGCTAGTAACTGTAAAATGAGAGTGATCCAAAGCACTAGGAGGTGGGATCAAAATAAAGGTAAGTACCTCATTGAAACACCCAATGAAATTAGTATTACTGGAAGCGACTTAGAAAAACTAATAGAAACTTACTGCATTTTTTTATAACTTAGTCTATTAATATGAAGATCAACCTCAGGAGCCAGTAGGACCTAACGATCCTCATTCTGAGTTATAAGAAATATAAAGGACGTGTATGTATAACAAGAAGGAATGGGTGAAATATTGGAGGAAGGGAAAGAAGAAAAAGAATTGAGGCTACTGCAAACTATAGCTAAAAGAAAATAGTCTACGAAATGGAAGTGATGGAAAAGGTCAATGCTTAGGCACAAAGGTTTTTTCTTAGCTGGGACTTGAGATGGTGTTTGAGATTCATAAAATTTTTTTTCCCCACGATCTTGAATCAAACTAAGAGTCTCATCTATCTGAGTCACTTTCTCAATTGCCTGTGTTAGATCTACAGGGCTTGTTCCCACCATTCTCAACCTCAAATTATCATTCAATTCCCTAATAAATTTATTTACTTTGGCCTTGTCAACTGTGTTCAGACAGTATTTTTCTAGATGACAGAACTCACAGATATACTCTTCAAGAGTTCTACCATGCTAAGCCAAGTCAAGAAATCGTTGCATTCTTCTTTCCTTGAAATGATTGGGGATATAGTTCAATGTGAAATTCTGTCTGAATTGCTCCGAAGTTATTGCAAACTTAATATGCTTTATAATCTTCCACCAATTTTTGGCATATGCACCAAGCATATAGGCGCCAAGCTTAGGTTTTAGATTAGCTGGTACATCAGCCAATTTAAAAGCCTCTTCAATTTCATCCAGCCTCTCTTCAGCATCCATTGTGTTTGTACCTCCTGTAAAATTTTGGTGGATTCAAATTCACGAATTCTAAGTCTGATTCAAGATTGTGGGAAAAGAATATTTTATGAATCCAGAACACCATCTCAAGTCCCCGCTAAGAAACCCTTTGTACCTAAGCACTGACTGTCACAACCCCGACCTTTTTAACCCTCAATTTTTTTTTTTTTTTTGATATAACACGTCGAGGTGCGATGACACAACAATTAAAATAGAGCTATGCAAATCAAAATGACAGTGGGGCAAATATTACATTATGTACCAAAATGAGTTCATACAAAATAACTCTACGTTTGCCAATGACACATGACAAAAATGCCCCTAGAACCAAAACATTGATGTCTAAGCGAACACAATGCATCAACGGAACACAACGTGATGCGCTGGCACGAATATAGACCAAAAATCTCCCCAATAGGATGTGAGTGGAGTCTTCCCAGCATGACAACAAACCAGATAAATCCCTAACCCTCTAAGGTAAGGGCTCAAATCTGGAATCTAACATATAAAGAAACATAATCACTATGATATCATGATACGGACATGCAGTCACATAACTTGTCATGATAGTCCCTCACATATTCCACAATATATAGGGACCGCTCAACACACTTCTTGATCATATTCAATTCATGCACATTCACTTCATTCACATTTGTTTCATTTACATTCATTTCATTTACGTTTGATTCAGTGAATTGACAGCTCCTGTGGGTGCAAAACAAAGGCGCGTGCACAAAATTGAACCAGCGTCAACACGACGCGAGTGTCAGACGCTTCAATTCTCTCTCACGCATGCTCCCCTTCTCGTCTGTTTTCTTTCCCTCGTCCTCTGGTCTTTCTCCTGTCAGCTTTCTCTCGCCCTCACCATGTCTCATTCTCGCTCTATCGCTATATTCTCCCTCAGCCAAGCCCTCTCTCACTGACTCCCTAGGTCTCCCACATTCTTCCCCTCTCATTTGTCTTTTCCCTTCGCCCGAACTCTCGCCTTCATCTCTCTCTCGGTTTCTCTCTATCACTGTCTCTCTCCTAGCGTGTCTCTCTCAATCGAACCCTCTCCCTCTCAACCAGATGCCCTTGTCTCTCATCCAACCACTTGCTTGCTCATTCTCATACTCTTTAGGGTTGTTTTGGATTTGGCAGTTGCAGGAATACATCTTTCCCCTCATACCAACAAATAGAGGGAGTTGAAGGCAATGACAGCATATAGTCTTTGGTGTTTGGCTATTAATCGAGCATTTGGGGTGGCTGTCGGGGACACCTACAATAGCTAAGACTCTATAAGAAGGGTGAACACGTCTAAACAAGCCTAACTTTACTAGATTTTTGCCCTAAGAATGTATATAATTATCCTTTTAGCATGATGGGTTAGCGGTTACAGAGCATGGTATAGATTTTGATAATGTGGGGAAGGTTTAGGACTGTTTTGATCAATGTTATCTGTATCGTGCGATACGTATCGTATAGGTCGAAGACACCTATAGGATACACGTTCAATATGTGATACGCGTGCGTATCGTACTCGTATCGCACGATACGGGTGATACGCCGCTGTATCGCACAATACGGGGGAAAACCCACAAACGCCATAGCGCTTCTGGCATTCTCCTTCAGCTCGCACGCTACGACGCTCCTCTCGCCGGGTCGCCACTTTGCCAGCCTGGTAGGGGACGTTAAGTTTTCCTTCTTCACCACCACAGCCTCCCTTAAGCCCATCTCCTCTCTGGTTTCCGCCTGCTCGGGGAACCCCAACATGGTCTTCTGCACCATCCCCGACGGCTTGCCGGAGGACTTCGCCTTCTCGTCGGAGCGGCCTCAGGAAGACATCGAGCAGGACCTTTGGCGGGCCCTGACAGGGATGCAACCGCCCCTCTCCTGCGTGCTCGTGGACTCCTTCACTTTGCGCAGGACCTCGCCGACGAGGCAGTCGTGCTGTTGATCTCCTTTTCTCTCTCTCTCTCTCTCTCTCTCTCTCTCTCTCTCTCTCTCTCTCTCTTGAAATTTCTCAAGCTTTCGGTGAACCCTTCTTCCTTTAAGAGCGTTTGGTTATTGAATAAAGCTTTTTACCGTCCATTAAAAAAATTCTTTAATGATTAGGATGGGTTGGTGGAACGTCATGGTATTCGATGAACAAGGCCAAAGCTATATACTTGTAAGAGAGAGATACTTGTAAGAAGAGGCAGGTGGGTGGGCACCAAAAAATATATATAAAATGATGAACGCTATCGTCGATATGAATATTATGTTGCTTGTGGAGAAAGGGTACTATTGATGGTTCGCATGGGAAATTAGAATTTGAAAAGACGATAAAACATGTAAGTCATTAAGGTTTGGACATATGCTGAGGTGCGATGAAAATGCTCGTTCAAGTTGATTTGGTTAATTTACACTCTTATTAGTGCTAATGTTGTCATCATCAAATTGACAAATTGAGAAACATGAATGCTGGGATGACGTATCAACTAAGAAAGCAAGTTGAGAAACATACTACTGATAGATTGAATCAAGGTCTTGGAGTTTAAATCGATCGGTCCTAACCTCGTACAGATGGGAAAAACTTGTTGGAGGGTTTTACGAGTCAATTCGACCTGTCGGCACCCTATTGAGACGATAGCCGCGAGCCAATGGTCATAATGGTGCTTATAAGCATAACATTGAGATTTGAGTTTTGTCATATTCACTGGCAAAATAGAGTTAATGATGAATGAAAGAATAAACGATCACTTGGAATCTTGGATTTACTTGAACTCTTCTGCCAAGAAAAATGTCCCAAAATGTCACGAAGAAGATTCTATTTTGATGTATATCTGATCACAAAGTACTTGAAGATGTTTTGAAGGGCAATGGCCCCTAAGAGTTTTGTATTTGAAAACCTACATGTTCCATGTTATTTTCTTGATTTGGTGCATTTGTTTCCATTTCCAAAAAAAACTTCACAATAGGACAGCTATTGCTTATATTCCCAAGATATTCTCCCACATGAAAGTTATGACTGCTAAAAAAGGACAACTTTTTTTCAAACTAAAATTCAGTCTTGACAGAGACCAATGCTTTCCAAAGGGATGACCTGAACAGTGAAAAAATAGGACCACATTCGTATTTCATAATCAAGAATGCTATTTATGGTTCGGGAAGAAATATGTAATTCAAGAATGAAGACTTGACTCCTCTGGCGGCACAAAGTAATAAAAGTATTGATCTGTAGCAAGGATATTAATAAATTTGGAAACAATTATAGCAGCTGTATTGCAAGCTTAAAGTCTGAAAATAAATAAACAAATGCCCAAGTAACTCATTTTATTGTTAAAAACCAATAAGCATCCCACATGCATGAAATTTGCTGTAATCTAATCTAGTAAGGAGAGTATTCTCACAACAAAATCACTAGAATATTTAGTTTAGATGACTAAAGTCTGAAAATTTTCTATGTTGCCATGCTTGACTAGCTGTTCGTACAACCAAAACCCATTATTTCATAATATTGTTATTTGAAAACATCACATACTATGGAAAGAAAAAGGCAGATGGAGAAACAATTTCATCTACCTATGGCAGGAAAGTCTTTCAACAATGTTGTCGACAGCAATATTGGAAGCAGCACAGGCAAGTATTTTTGAACCACGTTTGACTTCTTGCAGGATAATTTCTACCACAGTCGTAGTCTTCCCCGTTCCAGGAGGCCCATGAAGAAGAAATACATTCTGTGATGAGAGAGCCTTTGCAATAGCATCTCTCTAAGAGTAGTCACGGGGGTAAGCAGCTGGGCATAAACATGCAGAACTTTGAACATTTTAAGTGAACAAAACTTCATAATGCAAACAAGCACAACCATTCATAAACTGGGCAACACTACGAACAGTGGTGAGATGCTCACAAAACCAAAGCCAGATTGCACATGCACATTTGATAGGTGCAGTTGGAAAAGGAAAAAAGGACTTATTCCAAAAGGTAAAGCACATAAGTCCATTTATCAAATTCAAACTATTTGAAGAAAATAAGGGATACCAAAGTTTGAACAGCTAACCACTTGTTAAGAGGTCGCTGTTTTCTATCATGCATTAGGCCAATGAAAGTTTGGTTGTGTTGCAATATAATTTTCTACATTCCCAAAGATTGCTTCATCATACTGGAGACTTTCTGGAAACAAAGATTATGCATGTTTCCTGATTTGGGATAAATATACAGGAAAACGACACAAAACTGATAAATGTTAATGAACACAACCATGAAAAAAAGTGCACCACATTAGGGTCAAGCATTTAAAACCTGGGATTGGTCCAGGCTTGAATTGAAAAGGGAGAATGAGACAGCTGTTTTCGTCAATCTTGGTGGCCTCTCACCAAATAACACAGGTATTAGATCTTCAGCAGGTCCCCTTATGGTTTTGCTTAATTGTATTAGGGCATCCTTCATCCTGCGGTAGGTAACCTACATTCAAAATTTCATGTAAATTACTTCTCAAAATAGACAAAAGAACACTGCAAAAAGGAAAAATATATAACAGTTGTCTTATATCATGGGCTGCGAAAATTTATTAAATGTTGAAGAAATCAGAAAAAATTGTCCATTCAACCAGAAAAGATAGAAAAATTCTCCATTGTTGTCATGTTATGTTGTTATCAAAATCTATTACCTTAACGTTCTTTTTTGTGAGACTGTCTCAGCAAAAAATTGCATAAAAGGATGCTTCATGAATAGAACAGAGAAAAAGGCAACCAACTTTTTCTTAGGTTAGCACATTCTTTGAAATTAGAAACCCCCATAAACTCAAAAACTTGTCTGTCTCAGCAGAAGTACCACTCATAGATGAATATCACCCACACCTATGAAATATCATCCAACTCCGCCTTCCAAAGACTTCCCTTGTTTTAAAGATATTGTTGTGAAACTGACTAGATGACTATATATATATGTATACATACATATATATATATATATATATATACATACATATATATATATATATATATATATATATATATATATATATATATATTGTTTTGAACTGACTAAGTGACTATATGTGTGTGTGTGTGTGTGTGTGTGAATCACTGTCATAAATATCATGTTTTATTCAAAAAAAAAAACGCGATAAATACGTTAAATATAACTCAGCCATATAAAACATCAATAAAACGCGTCTTTTTGAAAAGGACACCAGACAATAAAAAACACGAAAAAGAAGCATTTTTCCCATCTTTTTTGAGTTTTTTTACTGGATGTTACATTTTTTATTTTAAGTGTTCAGCAAAACCGTGAGTTTCTATCTTTTAAATGTATTAAATAAGAGAGAGAGGTGACTGACCAGAAAATCAAGCATAATAAAGAAAAGAGAGTGCTGAAAGGTGCATGTAGCAATGAAGGTTAATTATGTAATAAAGAGGAGAAAGAGATGGTTTACAAAAAATGAAGATGCAATAAAGAAGAAAGGGAGAGAGATCCCAGCTGCTCCTACGAAAACCCTAAACCATAGCACTAACTCCTTCATAACTCAGCCTTCATATCATGCGCCAGAGTAAATTGGGTCGAGCATGGGGACCAACCAAATTTATTATTTCGTAAATCCTACATATGGCTATTATTTGCTTTTAATGTACTATTTTTCACCCACCTCCTATCATGTTTATGATTTTATGTAATCATTTTTCAATGTCCTTTTATTAATTTTTTTTATTTATTTCACTTTTACCTAATTTTCAATATTTTTTTAATTTATTAAAAAATTTCCCGAGATTTTCCCGAGATGTATAATTTTGTCATATTATACCCAAGAAATAACTCGCCGTACACGCTCGTCACCTCACATTTGTGACCGATCACCCTCACCTTGCACCACCTCACAGTTTGTCAAACACTACAACGCATGTCAGGTGAAGATCCCATAAAACCTGGTCAAAAACCCACATACAACCAAGTACGTGAGATCCTTGAAGAACGATAATTCAAGGTGCAGAATGTTGAAGCCTTATGAATCACTATCCTAACTTTCAACATGCACCAATGATCAGCAACACTACAACACCCTCAGTTGATAGAAACTATCAAAAACTGAAATCAAATGTGAATAAAAATCATGCCATGCCAGATCCGATCCACCTGTGTTAGATCAGAGATAACTGCAGAAGTAAAAATACTCAGCCAAACACACAACTCGCTGCAATATATATATCAGATCTGAATCTAACAGAACCATAACAAAAACGGATCTGATCTCCACTGCGATCAGCCAACGACCTTAGCAGCAGTGCCAAAAAAATTGTAGTTGACATCAGACCAACCACCAACAGCAAGATAAAAAAAAAATTGAATCAATCTGGCATCAACTCCATCACAATTTCAACACTTTGCCCATATCATCACACGAAATCAAAAATCATGTATTCCTATTTTTGGCAATTGAAATTCAAATTAATGAAGCATCAACTGCACACAAGAAAAGCAGCTCAATTACAATGGGAGGTCATGTGTCAGTCACCCATACATGGCACATGTTGCCAAAGCTCAACACAAAATACCAACATAAATAATTGCTGCTCACCTCATTTGCAACTTTTTCAAGCCTGAGGGGCACATTTAAGCCATCTTCTGGAATGTCATCAAAAGCAACTGTAATTGATGAATCCTGAACATAAAGTGAAAAAGCAACTAAGAAGAAAAGAAGCAGACAGACGAAGAGAATAAGAAGAATGATAGAAAGGTGATCTGGTGACCATTTTGCAACACCAAAGCAAAAGGCATTGTTCCATAACACATGAAATTGGATAGCCCCACAACCATGCAGAAGAAAATACCTTCAGACGGTAAACCACTCCCTGACCGAGAGAGGCACTCCCTGCCTCGGCCTTATTTTGTCTTAGAACAACTACATCATGAGGCCCAAACTGCATCAGGAAAGGAGAATGTACGCCCTCAGAAATGGCTGCGATAGACACCATTTAGCTGGTAGAGAACGAAATGGAAGACCAACATGGCATGCAATGGTGTATGTAACGGAGGGAGCGCGTATTTATGTGTGAGCTTGTAAATATATCTGCCATGCGTGCATATGTGATATCTGAAGTTTACAATTGCATAAGTTTTCTTCGGCCGGATGATTAGTATGGCATTTGAACATAAAATTTTTCGTAATAAGCATAAAAGAGGGACTGACAATGTTCGTGACAAAAAATGGAAATAAATAGTAATCATCACCTATAAAGCAAAGCAAAAGATGCCACCACTATGCCCAGCGAAGGTATCTGCTTCACGAATGGTAGCCGCAGGAAAAGGAGAAAATAGCTAAGTATATTTGCTACAGAAAAATACATCACCTTATGAGCAGGAAGAACGTCCCCTTTATTTGGTTCGAAAAGAAGAAGGGCCTTTCCCATCAACCCTGTCTGATGAAATAACAAGAAATGGAAGCATGAATTGAAAGAAAGAAAGGCAAGTCGACTGATGAAAGCACCAAATGAATGTGTAATCGAGGAGTACCTGGACATCAGTACACTTCAAATTAAAAAGCACAGAGTTGCGTTTCTTAGCAGTTGCTGCAGGAACTGGTGAACCGGAATCTAAAGCTGCAGCTATTTCAGCTTCCTATTAACGTAAACACAGAAAAATTTAAGATGGTAGAAAGAATCGTAATCTGAGCATCCGATAGGCATCGTAGTCGGCACAAATAGTTAGCAACGGCCAGTACGCGGAAGAGGAAGAACCTTCTCCATGTCGATCAGGGGCATCGTAGTAGTGATGAATTGCTGGAGGGAGATTCCAGAAGAACCCTTCTTACCCTTGCCTCCGTCCATCTTGCTGCTGCCGATGCTCTTCTATCCCTCTCCTTGAAGGTATGTAAAAACGTCCGAGGCTGATACTGTTTTGCTCGCCGTAAGAACTACGGCGTGTATGATGGAAGGGAATGAAAGAATATCAAGGAGAGTTTCGACTTTTTCCGTGAGAAATTTCAGAACGTTCTCTCGGCGCATCAACCGCTCGGAGCTCCCTGTCAATTTAATTTGGGTATGTGCACGCTCCAGCATCAAGTCACGATGACGAAAATGCTCCACTATTTCTCCAGGAATCTCCTGGAAATTTAAGCAATCATCACTCGTGTAGCTTTCCCAGCACTGTCACGCGGCATGTGGAACGTGACCAAGGTTTATTAGTGATTACAACCCAAACATAAAGCCTTCGCTTTTATAATACCATAATAAGTTGGGTTGGCATGTGTTTCATGTGACCATTTTTAGATATTTAGT
The DNA here is from genome assembly GCA_011799765.1 of Nymphaea thermarum. NCBI lineage: Eukaryota > Viridiplantae > Streptophyta > Magnoliopsida > Nymphaeales > Nymphaeaceae > Nymphaea > Nymphaea thermarum. Next base: position 24,396 of record JAANDH010001016.1, read on the forward strand.
CATACGACAGCTGACTGGTTATATATATATATATATATATATGTCCAATCATCTAATATGGGTCATTCATCTGATGCAGATAATATATATATACAGCCATCTAATAAGGGTCATTCATTTAATGCAGATAAATGGTTGAAAGAGAAACCGTCACACACCAACCTTTTGACCATCAAATACTTTTTTTTTTCTTTTAAAACATAAAACGTTGAGGTGCAAAACAATTCAAAAAAAATGAGCTATCAAAATAATGGGGCAAACTTTCATTTATATAACAATTTAAGTTCATACAAAAAACACATCAATATATATGACAAAATACCCCAAATCATAATTTTGATGTCTAACATAAACATGACATCAAGTGAGCATGACGTGCCTGCACTACAAAAGACCTAAAATCTTTCCAGTAGGATATGAGTAGAGTCATATGATCAACCCGCTGCCCCGAGTCCGCCAAAACCTGAAAAAGAAAAACAACTGAAGGTTTAGCCTTCACAGCATGGCAACAAGTCAGGTAATTCCCTAAATCTTTTAGTCAAGGCCTCAAACATGAGATATAACAATTACGAAACAAATTACTATCACGTTGTGGTAGCGCACACAATCACGTAACTTGTCAAGAAGCCCCTCAAATATACCACAACATGCAAAGGCCACCCAAGGGTCACAATATCACATTCAATAGTAAGCCTGGGCATCGGGCCGGGCCGGCCCGACCCGATACCCGTCTCCATCCTCCCCCTCTGTCTCCCGCTCCCGCCCCCCGCAGTCCTAACCCCTCTTCCCCCTTCCTCCCCTCTTCCCCCCAATCCATGTTGTCATCGAGCTCTCCCTCCTTGGTGAAGGCAGGTCGTAAGAGGCAACCTCCTCAAGAGGCAAGAGGTAGATGAGAAATCTTCCTCCCCCTTTCTCCCTCCTCCCCCTCCACCTCCTCCCCCTCTTCCCCCTTCCGCCCATCGGGCCGGGTTTCGGGCCCGACGGGCCGACCCAGCTCGATGCCCACTCCTGTTCAATTGCCACACACAATTCAGGCATATCATTCATATCACTTCATTCACATTATTTCATTTACACTAACTTTAATGAAGTGACAGTTCTTGTGGATACAAACACAGGCACAAGCACACTTTGAGCGGCCTACAGCCGGGAGACAACCCCCGTGGTGGCCCGAAACAATATGAATTCATTCCAGCTGCAGCGGAAGAGCACTCATTCATGGATGTGTGAATTTCAAGGAGAGATACTTGGTCTTCCCTAGGACACCCAATTTGGGAAGGCGGGAGCCCAACGCTCCAAGCACGTCACACAACAATACCCTGGGGTCTTGCACCGCCTGTGTTCCGAATAGGCGAGACCAGTGGCGAAGGCGAGATAACTCCCAAACACATTGCCACAACCCACTTGTCTCTCATCTCTTATTCTTTCTTTCTTATCATTATGAAAACACATTCACAAAATGCCAGCAACCTCATGAGGTTGGTTCACCCCACGAGTACACTCATACATCCAAATGCCTCCACACGAGGGCTACACATATCATTAACATTCTTAGCTACCCGTCATGACATTATGGGTACAACTACCTTTCAATCTCATGCAATTGCATTATTGCCCACGGCAATACATATGCTACGAATCACAACATTTACATTTATCAAAATTCACATTTATCAGATACATCAATCACATCTTTCAAAACTTAGTTGAATCCCCGAGAGTAATCTCGATCCATGATTGGCTCGTAGTTGTCCTATGCAATTATCATTCTATGGTGCTCTCTAATAGACAATCGGGGTCGAGGAGATACTCAACTTGATACCCCACCTCATCTGTCCTAAACAGTTATCACTTCTAGCATGCACATGCAATTGCATAGTAATTTTCAAAACAAACTTCTTATGGCTTTTCAAAAAAAATTTATCACATAGCAAACTATTCACATGCATACATACATTCACTCACAACACAATCAATCCAATCACATCACAATCATAAGATCTCATGATCCTGAAAACACACATTCACCATTTGACCCCAGGCAGGGATTCACCTGGAATGCTGTCATACCTGTCGCTGTCGCATGTTGCCAAATATCCAAAATGCCTCAAGCTTCAAATCTGGTCGCTCAAGGTCTACTGGACATGTCTGGTGTACCTGCAAACACAATCAAGCGATAAGTTTTCTATTCGCTTCCCTTTACAATTTATACAAATGTGAAACATAATCATTGAGGCATGTCATCACCTCAAGAGGGTGTCGATGGGTAGTGTCGACCCACAAAACCCTCCAATAGGTCTCTATCCAACACTTTGAGGTTGTAACCAAACATCTAAACTCAAAGTTTCGATAAGTCTATCACTAACACATCTCTAGTTTGTTTCCTTTGTTGAGACATCTACCCCGCCATAAAAATTTACAACATACGACGTATATGCACATCAATAGAATGATATTTCCCAAGCTCGCTAAAACAGTTCTGAATATTCCCTACAACATCACAATCTCTACCATGTTTTCAAATCGCTTCGAAAATCAGTCAAACATACTAAAGAGATAGATATACATGTGGATTCTCGTCCTTCTCAAAATAGTCCTAAACTTTTCCCAAAATAGCAACATCGCTAGCATTCGTTTTAAATCATCAAATCTTTATACTAGCATGCTCAATCATTAATCATACATGCTCCAACAACAAATATTCGACAATTTAAGCTCAATTAGGTCTCGCTCACCCCACTCTTAGAGTCCAAACTGTCGTAGTGTTCCAGGTAGCCACCACAAGCATATGAGTGATCCCCAAACTGCTAAAATTAATTGTTGCCATCACTCGCCAATCCTTCAACTCACTGGTAGGAGGGGGAATGATGCACCCCCATGCTACAATCCAAACCAACAACGCCCAAAATTGTGAAAAAGAATTCAAGTGGAGGGTTTGCCATTAGAATAGGGCCTCCGGAAGAGAGAGAGTTGAAGAGCGTAGACAGAGAGAAAGGTCAAGTAGAGAGAAAGAGTGCATTTGCAAAGGGAGTGAGAGAGAGAGAGTAGACAAAAAGGGGGAAAAGAGGAGGCGGATAGAGGGAGAGCGTGGGTAGAGGGAGGCATTGACAGATAGAGACGACAGAAGAGAGAGAGCGAGAGAGAGGAGAGGGCAAGAGAGAGTGCAGAGGGAGAGAGCGTGCAGAGAGAGAGGGAACGGTGCGTTGAAGGGCGAGGGCGAAGAAGAAGAAAGAAAAGATAGGGAAGGACCGGTGTTTCTCACCTGTGCGACGCTGCCGCCACCACCGTTAACCTCTGTCCCCATTGCTCAATCCTCTGCCTTCTTCTTCTCAGCACTTTGTGCAACCCAGCGAGATGAGAGAGTGAAAAAGAAGGAGATGTTGAGGCAGACGAGGGAGAAAAGGGAAAGACGAGAGAGAAGAGGCATTGGGATCCTCTTCGTGTGGAGCTCGGGTCCAGGTTTGAACCCTAATCCAACCCAACCTGCCCAAAAGTAAGTAACGTTACAGAAACATTAAGAAAAAAGTAGACATTATATATATGTGTGTGTGTGTAAGTGTGTGTGTGTGTGTGTGCTCATCCATCTAGTCAGGCCGTTCATTTGATGCAATGGATGGTTGAGAGAAAAAACATGGAGGAAAATATAAAAGTTAATACTACATGACTAAATACCAATTACCTTTTCCTTTGAATCATCTATTATGTTAGATCAGACGGTCCTGATTAGATGGTCCGTCAAAAAAGTAAAGGAGATTCATACAACACTTGTAACCTTATTCCGATAATGTGCCCATTTTTTGGAAGCAAGTTCATGATATCAATGTGTTACTATTGCCAAACAGCCACCAAATAGATAACTTTCCAAGATACAAGATTTGGAGCAGGTGCTACTGCAATTTTTCAAATTTGATCCTACTACAAGTTTGGTATCAACTGCCAAAGAAGATCCCGCGGTGATAGTCAAAATAGGCTCTTGGAATAAGCCTTGCGACTGCAAATGTTGAAGTCTTTTATCAGCTTTAGGAAACTGAACTTTGTGGTTATTTAGCTTGTCAAGGTAGTTTAAATTCAATGAATGATTTGTTTACTCACTCCAGCCCAGCATGTTTGTTATACTTGGCCCAAGTCGGATGATGGGGTTTATAAGAACTAATTTATTCCACTTAAATCAGATGATGGGTATGCAGGAATGCAAAGAATGAGAAAGAGAGAGTTTTTAGATTTCTCATGGGTAGATCTAAACCAAATAAAAATGAAAATGATAACTGTTTTTCAGTCTTTCAGGGATTACCAAACACTACACCTTCTTGAAAAATAAAAAAAACAAAGATTTTAAGAACTTGAAAAGTGAAAAAAACTGAAAATTAAAATTCTGGATTTGCAAACAAGTAGGCCTTAAGGCCAACCTTTTTTGTTTCTGGAATTTTACTTCACAAAAGCATAACACGGGTATAGAACATGTTTTGAATCTTTCACATAGTACTTGATATTTCACCCTCCTAGTACACCTTAGAATTAAGAAATACGTGTAGTATTTGTTAAGTCTGAAGAACAAATAGCTGATGTCTTGACTAAAATGTTGCTAGGACCAAGATTTCATTACCTCAAGAACAAGCTTCACCTTATTGATACCAGGATTAGCTTGTGGGGGCGAGATAAATATAAAAGGCAGGAAGAATCGAAAATCATGGAAGGAAGATCATGCAATAATCTTGTTGATATACATGATCAGTTAAGAAAAGAAAGGGATAAGAACAAAAGTAAAGGACAAGATTTTTTACCATTATCGTATGTAACATATCCACCAAATGTGGATATCAAATGTAAATCTCATTGACAGGTTATTTAATGGAACCTCCTTCTAACGATAAAAAAGAAAAAAGTTAGAGAGTGAGAGAGTTCTTCGTGGATGTAGGTCATTCAAGACCGAACCACGTTAAAAATTGTCTTTGTTTCCTCCTTTCACGTATTCTCTATTTTCTAATATGGTATCATAGCAACTGCGTGTTCTCGTATGCAGTCTTGACTCATCTGTTAACCAAAGGAAACTATGTGTTCATTGTTCATCATCCTATTCATTGACCATTGTCGTCGATGATAGTCTCTGTTGGCTCCCACAACACTCAAGCAGTATCCTCAGTTCGTTGCAACTCCAACGAGCCTCATCTCGATCGGAATTGTTGCCCAAAATGGCCAGAATCATCCATTTTCTGACCGCCTGTCTTGCTGCCCCTCTTTCCTGTTATAGCAGTACTCCACTTCTGCATTTTTGTCTAGCACTATTTCTACCTGCAAATCAATCACCATGAAGTTACTCAAGCAGTATCTTCAGTTTGTTGTGATTCCAACGAGCCTCATCTCGACCAGAATCGTCGCTTGAAACGACCGGAATCATCCGTTTTCCGACCGCCTATATTGCTGCCCTTGTTTCTTGTTACAACGGTACTCCACTTCTGTGTTTTTGCTTGGTATTGTTTCTAGCTGCAATCAATCACCGTGAAATTGCTCAAGCAGTATCCTCAGTTCGTTGTGATTCCAACGAGCTTCATCTCGACCGGAATCGTTGCCTCAACCGGCCAGAATCATCCGTTTTCTGGCCACCTATCTTGACTTTGCCTGATTTGGGCATTCAAAATTTGAGCAACCGTAGGTGTCGAATCCAATGCGTGCCTGGTGTTCTGAAGCATAATGGCTGGATCATCGTCCTCTTCCATTCAATGGAATGCTTCCATTCGTGAGGTAAGCCCTGTCGTTCCCCTGCCTCTTCCCTCTTCTTTCTCCTTCTTCCTTTTTCTCCTCCTCCCTCTCTCATTGTTTCTGCCGCCTCTCCCTCTGTCTGCCTCCTCTTTTCCCCCTTCTGTCTGCACTCTCTCGCATCTCTCTCTGCCCATCCTCTCTCTTTCTCTCTGCTTGACCTTCCTCTCTGTCTACGCTTCTCACTCCCTCTCTCCATTTCCTGTTCTTTTCCCCTTTGACCAGAGTCATCTCCTCCTCTCCTGCACAATCTCCTTCTTGTGCAACCTCCTTCCATCTCTATGTCTACTTCCTCTCTCTAACCATGCGAGTCTCACTCAACCGAACCCTCCCTCTCAGTTGAACCTCTTTTGTTTGCCTTGCCGACTGCCTCCTTCTCACGACAGACCTCTCCTTTCATCTCCCTTTCCTTGATTCTCTTCGTACTTATTGCCGTTTGATTGGATTTCAGCTAGGGAAGTCTGTTTTACCATCATACCAGCAAAGTGAAGGTGTTGGTGGTGGAGGCAGCGATCAATTGTTGGCATTAGCACTCAATTGAACACTTGAGGTGGCTGTCAGGAACACTACGACAGTTTGAACTCTAAGATTGGGGTGAGCAAGACCTAATCAAGCTTAAATTGTCGAATAATTGTTGTTGGAACATGTATAATTATTAATTGAGCATGCTAGACTTGTGATTTGATGAATTAGAATGCATGCTAGCGATGTTACTATTTTGGAAAAAGTTTAGGATTATTTTGAGAAGGATGAGAATCCATGTGTATATCTATCTCTTTAGTACAATGGGTTGATTTTCGAAGCGATTAGAAAACATAGTAGAGATTTGATGTGGTTGAGAAGATTTAGAACCATTTTTTGGATCATGTGGTGCATACTATTGTGAATATGTGAATTGTGGCGTTTGTTGGGAAAAAGTATATGAGTTGGGTGTAACCATTGGGAAGTCACCTCAACTATGAAAGCAAATGAAAAGTAAATTAGTAATTGGTTGAATCGAAAGCTCAAGACATAGATCATTTGGTGACAACCTCTAGGGTTGGGAAGAGACCTTTTGGAGGGCTTTGTGAGTCGACACTCTCTAGAGATGATGACATGCCTCAATGATTGTATTGTCAGATTTGTATTAATTGGAAAGTGATTCGAATAGAGAACTTATCGTTTAACTGTGTTTGTAGGTACACCAGGCACGTCAAGTAGACCTTGAGCAACACAGTTTGTAGCTCGAGGTGTTTTGAAGTGTTTTGTGGATGTGAGACAAGTATGGCGGCATTCCAGGCAATTCCCTGCATGTGGCCAACTTTTGGATGTGTTCAGGATCATTGGATTATGTGTTTGTGATGTGACTGAATGATTGTAATATGATTGAATGTTTGTGATGTACTGAAATGAAAATGTATATACATGGAAATTGAATGCTTATGCGATAAGTTTTGTTTTGAAAAAAATTACTATGCAATTGCATGGACATGCTAGAACTGATAACTGCTTAGGACAGATGAGGTGGGGTATCGAGTCGAGTATCTCATCGACTCCAATCGTGCATTAGAAAGCATCATAGAATGATAATTTACGAGCCAATCACGGATCAAGACTACTCTTTGTGGTTTGGCTAAGTTTTGAAATATGTGATTGATGTGTGTGATTGTGAATGTTGTAATTTATTGCATATGCATTGCCATGAACAATAATGCAATTGAATGAATTGAAGGGTAGTTGTACCCGTATTGTTATAATGGCTAACTAAGAATGTTAATGATATGTGTAGCACTCGTGTGGAGGCAATTGGAGGTGTGGGTGCACTTGTGAAGTGAACCAACTTTATGAGCTAGCTAGTCATTTTGTGAATGATTTTTCATGTGACAAGTTTTGTTTTAGAAAACTATTAGAAGCTTGTTTTGAAAATTGTTATGCATTTACATGTGCATGTTAGAATTGATAACTGCTTAGGACAAATGAGGTGGGGTATCGAGTCGAGTGTCTCATCGACTCCGATTGTGCATTAAAGAACATCATAGAATGATAATTGCATAGGACAGCTAGGAGCCATCACGGATTGAGACTACTCTCCAGGATTTGGCTAAGTTTTGAAAGATGTGATTGATGTGTTTGATAAGATGTGAATTTTTATGAATGTGAATGTGGTGATTTGTTACATATGTATAGTCGTGGGCAATGATGCAATTAAATGAGATTGTAGGGTAGATGTACCCATATTATTATGACGGCTAGCTAAGACTGTTAATGTTATGTGTAGCCCTCGTGCGGAGGCAAATGGAGGTGTGGGTGCACTTGTGAAGTGGACCAACCTCATGAGCTGGCCAGTCATTTTGTGAATGTGCAATTAGAATGATAACAAAATGAAAGCATAAGAGATGAGAGGCCAGTGGGTTGTGGTTATGTGTTTGAGAGTTGTCCCGCCTTCACCACTGGTCTCGCCTGTTCGAAGTGCAGGCGGTGCAAAGCCCCAGGATACTGTTGTGTGATGTGCATGGAGCATTGGGCTTCCACCTTCCCAACCTGGGTGTCTAAGGGAAGACTAAGTATCTCTCCTTGGAATTCCCACATCCATAGATGAATGTTCTACCGCTGCAGCGGGAATGAATCCATACTGTTATGGGTTACCACAGGGGTTGTCTCTCGGCTGTAGGCCACTCGCAGTGTGCACGTGCCTGTGTTTGCACCCACGAGAACTATCAATTCACTAAAGTTAATGTAAATTAAAGAATGTGAAAGAAGTGATATGAATGATGCGATATGCATGAATTGCGTGTGACTATTGAATGTGATATTGTGGCATTTGCATGTTGTGCTATATGTGAGGGGCTTCTTGACAAGTTATGTGACTGTGTGTCCTACTACAACATGATAATAAATTGTTTCATAGTTAAAATAAATGAGAATAATGTGATTGTGAATATGAATTAAGTGTATGTGAATGTAATGAATATGCATAAAGTTAATGTGATTATGAATTATGTTGAGTTTTGCCATTAAGTGGTCTTTACATATTGTGGTGTGAATGAAGTGAATGAGAATGATAGGTTTATGCATGAGTTGCATGTGATTTGTGAATGTGTTATGGTGGCCATCAAGTGGCCTTTACATGTCATGGTATATGTAAGAGGCATTCGTGTCAAGTCATAAAAAAGTATGCCCCATCACGACATGATAGTGATTGTTTTCGAAATTTTTATATCCCACATTTGAGCCCTTATTGTAGAGGGCTAGGGATTTTTCAGGTTTTGGTGGAACCGAGGCAACAGGTTGATCAGATGACTACATTCACATCCTACTGGGGAGGTTTTGGGTCTTTGTAGTGTCAGCGCGTCTTGTTTTGGTTATATTGATGTCTTGTTTTTGTTAGGCATCAATTATATGGTTTTGGGCATTTTTGTCATACACAGATGTGATTTTGTATGAACTGAAATTGTTATATAAATGAAAGTTTGCCTCATTGTTTTGAATGATATAGCTCCCTCCTTTTTGAATTGTTGTGTCGCCGCACCTCAATGCTTTATGTTTAGAAAAAAAAATTTGTTTGAGGGTCAAAAGGTTGGGGTGTGACAATGATGATCAATTGGCCTTGAGCTGAATCAAAGCCACAACCTCTAAATTTGTTTTACCGCAATTGATTAGTTATACTACTGCTAGAGATGCATGGTGCATGTTGGAGCATCAATATGCATCTCAATCTAATTTGTGGATCATTTAACTAAAATGAGAATTACAAAATGTCAATAAATGGAATAAATCTATGGCTGAGTACCTTAATCATGTTAAATTCATGAATGATTCTTTGGCTGCAATTGGGAATCATGTTGTTGAGATTGATCTTGTTTTATTTTCGTTGAATGGATTGCCGAGTGGTTATGAAGCATTTATCACCTCTATTACTACATCCAAGAATCTACTAAGTTTTTCTGAGATTTATAATCTATTAATAGCCCAAGAACAACGTCTTGGTCTGTTCTCTTCTCTTACTCCTATCCAAGTTGAAGCCAATACCTCTACTTTTATGGCTCAATGAGGATGTGCGAGAAGCAGGTTTGGTAATCAGGTTAACAATACAGGAGGCCGCAGACATAATAGTGGTTGTGGCAGCGGTAAAGTAAACTCAATGCAATGAGTCATCTGCCAATATTGTGACCAAAAGAATCAAACTACTAGGTTGTGCTTTGACATTTCAAAAGACTTCATGGCTATGATGTTGACTGCCAACAAGAGTGATGACAACAAAAGAAGTTCGTCTACTCAATCTCTTGATACAAATGCTGACACCAGCTACAAGGTAAAACTCGTTACTTGGGCACTAATTGTGTTAACAGAAATAAGATGCCGATTAAAAGTGTTGGCAACTTCAAATTACCAACTCATTTTTTACCCTGTTATCTTAAAGAATGTTCTTCATGTGCCTCAAGCTCAGAAAAATCTTCTATCTGTTGCTAAATTGACTAAGGATAATAAATGCAAAGTCGAGTTTTATGTTGATGGGTTTACTGTTAGGCATGTGCAGATGGGCAAAATGCTAATCAAGGGGACAAGTGAAGCAAGATTATACCAGTGGTCAGCAAAGCATAAAAACACTTGTTCTGGAACAAGCAAGGACGATAATGGAATAAAGAAATTATTTAGCATCTCTAAATTGCCTAGTTCCTCTCTTGATTTATGGCATTTTAAATTAGGTATGTTAATTTTCAGACTTTGAATAAATTGCAGACTAGTAAACTTATTGATTCCACTAATTCGCAACATTTGAGTTGTTGTTCTACTGTGTCCTTGGTAAAATGCACAAATTGTCCTTCACTAAAGCTGAATTTCATGCCTCAAAACCACTGAAATTACTTCATGCAGATGTATGGGGACCAGCTCCATGTCTATCACGAGATGCATACAAATATTATTTATTGATTGTGGATGATTTTTCTCATTTTTCTTAGATATTTTCTCTTGTGAAGAAATCAGACACATTTGCTTGCTTTCAAACCTTTCAAAAACATGTTGAAAGACAACTTGATCACAAAATCAAGATTTTTCATAGTGACTCAGGAGGAAAATTTATGAATAGAGAATTTTCTAATTATCTTGAAAATCAAGGGATTTGCCGATGGCTTGTGTGCCCCTACACATCCGTACAAAATGGGATAGTTGAAATAAAACATCGGCATCTAGTGAAAATGAGTCTATACATGCTTATTTATGCCTCCATGCCAAGCCAATTTTGTTATGACACCTTCAAAATGACAATTCATATTATTAATCGGCTCTCGGGTAGTGAATTTCAAAATAAAACCCCTTATAAAATGATCTTTGGGAAAAGTTTCAAGTATGACTACATGAAGATTTTTGGTTGCGCTGTTTATATTCATATGGGACCACAACGGAAAAGCAAGTTATCTCCCAAAGCTCAAATCATGTATTTTTCTCGGATATGGTACCTGCCATAAATGATATATTTGATATAATCTTGTCACCAACAAGATTATTATTTCCAAGCATGTGTTTTTTTATGAATCTTCTTTCATGTACTATGGGTGTCGTGTGCATCTCACTGTCGATGAAATTTCTAGATGGATTAGTTTTAGATAAAGTTTGTCAAACCATGATCTAGATCAAACCATAAACAAAACCAGACTTGAACATGTTCTTCTCCCTAGGCCTTTACATTATCCCATTCTCAATTAGCTTGGTCATCCAAATCCCATTGATGAACCTGTCAATCAGCCCAATGAAACACCCACACCGATTGAAAATGAACCTATACCAACATCCTCTCATGATCATCCATCAACCCATCCACAACTTCCTCTTAGATCTCATCCTATGGTGACTCGGTCCTAAGGTCTATCTCACTCAGACCTCAATAGATGAATCTGAACCCACATGCTTGGATGAAGCTCAAGAAGATCCTAAATGGATGCAAGCCATGAAAGAGGAGATTAAAGCGCAACACATAAATAAAACTTGGGAACTAGTTCCATACCAAAATATTATTGGCTGCAAGTGGATTTACAAGATCAAAAGGCATGCTGATGGAACTGTAGCTAAGGCTGGGCATCAGGCCGGGCCGGGCTGGCCCGGCCCAATAAAAATGTCTAAGTTTTGGCCCAGTAATTCTATCGGGTCAGCCCGAAGCCCGGTCCGCTAATAATCGGGCCGGGCCGGGCTGATAATATATTGGGCCTCGGGCTTCATTTTATGCCCGAGACCCGGCCCGATTCGTTTTTTAACGGGCCGGGTCGAAAAAACGGGTCAGGCTTTTTTCGACCCGTTATCTTCACCACCTTCCCTTCCCCAACGAAAATTTCCTTCACTCGTTCGGTGAACCCCAATTTTTCCTCACGGAAATGCTTAATCAGAAGTGCAGCGAGAGATTGGTGACTGCATCACGGAGGAATGAGGATGCTATTTTGGATCAGCAAGACATTGCAACCAGTAGCTTTGATCTTTTTAATCAGAGACTATATGGGAATCTTGTCCATCTGAGTATAATCTGAGACGACGATGCTCTGCTCAATATTAGTTTTCGGTGGTGAAATCTAGAACTGGATAACAGTGATTTTTGCATTCTACCTTCTGGTTGGACCACCAGTGGCATGGCTGGCCTTGTGATCAAAGATGAGGCCGCCTGAATGAGCGTCGTGGTCAGAGAGGGTAATGGGCAAGGTAGCTTGGCGTTGTTGACGGCTCTCCCAAGCTTCTCGGCTATTGGTGAGGCAGTGACGGCCTTGCCGGTGATGGCGAGGCGATGATGGCAGCGGCGAGGGAGGACAGGAGGAGGCATTCACAAACTCGCCGCTTGCAGAACCGCAAAGGAGAACGGTGGGGCGTCGGGGGTGAAAAAATGAAACCTAAGTCCCAAACCTTTGAAAAAAAATTTCCTTTTTAGTTAGCGGGCTTAACTGTAGCTAGATACAAAGCACATCTTGTTGGTAAGGGGTATAGCCAACAAGAAGGAATAGACTACTTCAACACATTTAGTCCTGTTATTAAACCAACCACTATTAGACTTGTTCTTACTATTGCTCACAGTCATGGCTGGCATATTCATCAATTGGACATAAATAATGTTTTCTTGCATGGTATACTTAAAGAAGAAGTATATATGAGTCAACCACCAGGGTTTGAAGATATGCATCGTCCCCATCATGTTTGTAGACTTGAAAAAGTGTTGTATGGACTCAAACAAGCTCCTCGTGCATGGTTTGATAGTTTTAAATGTTATTTGGAGACAAACGGCTTTGTTGAATCCAAGTCAGATTCCTCAATTCTCATACGATCTAAGGGCTCTTCTATTATCTATATGCTAATATATGTAGATGACATCATAAGGAAGCTCAAACCATGAAGTGTAGTCTTTTATATGTGATATCAGCAACAAGTTTTCAATTAAAGATTTGGGTGCTCTTCATTTTTTCCTTGGCATTGAAGTGACTTATAAACATTCTACTTTACTTCTTTGTCAACAGAAATATATCTTAGATATCCTACACCATGCTAACATGGAACAAGCTAAATCTGCGGTGACCCCCAACTACCCCTAATATAAACTTATCCAAGCATGAAGGGGAGGTCTTATCATATGGCAAATTATATCGGAGTATTGTGGGAGCCCTACAATATGTTACACTTACTCGTCCGAACATAGCCTTTGTTATTAATAAAGCACACCAGTTTATGCATGCACCCACTAATCTTCATTGGAATCATGCCAAACGCATTCTAAGATATCTACAAGGAACCATATCTCATGGCATCATGATCCAAAAATCTTTAGATTGGACATTGAAAGCCTACTCAGATTTAGATTGGGTTGACTGCCTAGATGATAGAAGATCTACAAATGAGTATGTTACCTACTTAGGAGGCAACATTATATCATGGGGATCCAATAAACAACATGCAGTTGCTAAGTCTAGTACCGAGGCAGATTATAAGGCCATGGCAGGAGCTGTTTCAGAATTAATATGGTTCAAGTCGCTTCTTAAAGACTTACATGTTCCCCATCAAGGCATTCCAATTTTAAGATGTGACAACTTAGGCGCAACCTATATCGCAACTAATCCTATTTTCCATGCTCACACCAAACACATTAAAATAGACATTCACTTTGTTAGAGAGAAGGTGGCAAATCAAGAAATATGTGTGGTATTTGTTAAGTTTGAAGAACAAAAAGTTGATGTCTTGACTAAGGCGTTGCTAGGACCAAGATTTCATTACCTCAAGAACTAGCTTCACCTTATTGATATCAGGATCAGCTTGTGGGGCATGATAAATATAAAAGGTAGGAAGAATAAAAAATCATGGAAGGAAGATCATGTGATAATCTTGTTGATATATATAATCAACTAAGAAAGAAAAGGGATAAGAACAAAAGAAAAGGACAAGATCTTTTACCATTATAATATGTAACAGATCCACGAAATGTGGATACCAAATGTAAATTTCATTGACAGGTTATTTAATGGAACATCCCTCTAACAATAAAAAGGAAGAAGTTAGAGAAAGAGAGTTCTTCGTGAACGTAGGTCAACCAAGACCGAACCATGTCAAAAATTGTCCTTGTTTCCTTCTTTCACATATTCTCTGTTTTCTAATTCTTAGAAAAGAGTAGTGCTTATCAAACAAACCCTTAGGCAATAGTTGAGCAACATTTGGTGTCTCCGTGGAAGTTCTTGATCACTAAAGTTGGTGTTAAAGACAAAATGGCTAAAATCCCTTCAGTCAATATAAACAAATCCCTTCCTCATGTTGCTTAGTTTATATTAGTCTCTTTAACTTAAAGTACCCAACAATGTTACTAATCCATGTTTAACCACATTCAACGTGAACATTTTTGTCATCAATGCTGAAAAATCATGCAAAGTTTTTTTTTTTTTTTTGCAATATAAATATATCTCTCATTTCTCTCTTATTTTTTTGGAGAGCAAACTAGTAAATTTTCATTAACTTAACAGTTCACGATGGATATTTAAAGATGAGAAAATCTTCGCGTACTATTTAGCAATAATACAAAGGGTAGACGTGTTTTTAATTATTATCTATTTTTTATGTTTATTTTCCAGAACTTTCTCCAAAAAATGTGCGAAGTAGTCCCTTTCATTCCTTTTATGACGCGCTCAGCATAAACACAAGAATGCTACAGTTACAAGCAGAAGCTGTACCTTGATATCCAAGATACAGGAAAAAATAAAAACCGTGTCAAGTGGCCAGGACAACGAATTAGATCACACAATGAATTGGCCGGCACCTGGTTTTGCTATCATCTGGTATTCCATTTTGTCCGCTGTTTCACTTTTCACTCCTTGGCAGTTGAGTTGAAGAGAACAGATCAAGTTGAAGCTGCGATACCTTGTTTCACACTTCATCATTCACCAAGCCAGCTTCAGCAGATCACTTAGCCCCGTTCACCAACTGAAACCACACCTCCATCTTTTAACAAGAAAATTGTTTATACAACCACAGTCAGTTGATTCTTCTCAAGCATCCCCTTGGCAACCCATAGCCTTTTCCTTGAACATCAAGATGTTCCCGCCATGGATCATTATGCAACTTGTAGTGCAACACCTGGTCATATATAGATTACTGCCGTGAGAGAGAGAATACAAAGACAACCTCCATGCTACCAACTGAAAGAAACAGAAACCAACTAGGATGTTCATCTTGTGTATGAACACACAAACAAAAGAAGAGGGCTAGAACATCATGGACACTAGTTCTGGATATTCATGTGTTATATGATATTCAGCTCCAAGTTTAATCATCAGCACGTTACCATTCTATTGTAAATGCACACACACGTGTGTGTGTGTGAGTGCATGTATTGCATATGCCTTCACAATTTCGTACTCTTTTTCCTCATTCAATGCTAAATACAGAGCCTTAAACGTGCAAAGAGTTAAGGGAGTTCTCCAAGTTGAAATTGCTACCATCTAGAACAAGTAAACCTACATATAGAACTCTTAAACTATGTGCACTAACTACAACGATCAAATCTTGTTTGATTAGAATGGATATAAGGGCTGCAAGCTCAAAAAGGAAATGTAGGTGGTTTGCAATAGAAAGAAGTACTTTGTATGCCTTAACTTGTGTCATTTGGTCATGTTGATCAGAAAGCTCACAGTATTGCATGGTAGCAACCATATTACTCGGTGCTCATACTTTAAAAACCATGTATGTGTATGTCTGTAGGTTAGCCACCTTTTTCCATCCCACCGGTTTAACAAAACTCCAGTCAATTCACAAGTCTAATCCCACAAATCTGGTCAGATCGTTCAAAACTATATGTTAAAAAAAATACAGGGACTTACACAGGTCAGATTTTGTGACACGATCAACCTCAAACCATTGAGTTTGTTGATTATACAAAATTCAATCCACACATCAGATTTTTTCGTGATTTTCTTTTCCTTCATTTTCCTTTAAAACATATAATTTTATACATTCCGACCACACCCATACCCATGCTGATAGATTTGTAGCCAGCCAAAAGGCCTGATGACTCATATATTGGATAGGCAAAACTATGAATCATATACGTATGTGTGTGTGTGCATGCACACATTTTCGCTCTATTTGCTTGAGAGCTCATTTGGTTGCAGTTATTACAAAGCTTCCACTGCAGTTGAAAAGTCATATACCGCTCAAACCATATAAATCTTGAAGTGAACAGCCCAAGTACAGATTGAAAAACTGTTTGTACAGATAGCATCTAATTTCTCAGGATGTCATATCTAGAATCTCTGAGTACATTTTAAAGATCCTTGCAGTAAGCCCTCAAACAATGTGAGAGAGTTGAGTCTTTTATGACGCAGATTCATATCCAGTATCACATCAATCTTGTCTAAAATGGTTTTGCCTATAATTCTGCTTCATGTGATTAATTGTTTTGCAAAGCTCATTTACATCCTTAAATTATATAGTAATATGAAAATAAACACTGAATGCACAATAAATAGTGGATGAAATAAAGGGAGTATGTATATGAATTAGATGCTAGTAGTTAAAGAAAAATAAGATGCAGACAGGATAATTAGAAACCATGTTAGAAAGTTAAAAACTAAGAGCTCTAAAACAGTTAATTCTTAATAGATAGTCATCCAATGATTGAATGAGAAATGACCTAACCTGTATGAATGTTGAAAACGCGTCATCCTCAACCAGTTTTGAGAACTCAACTGCCCAGCTACTCAAGTGACCTCCCAACTTCTGTCTTTCAGCTTCAAGCAAAACAGAATCACGATACAAAAATCTTTGCCACAGTTTGTGCACATTTTGTAACTTGAGTTCTACCTCTGCCTTATTAAAAGCCTGCAGGTGTAGTAATTTCATTTTAACCTGAATCAGCACTCCTGTGAGTAGTCCCAACTCTGGCCAAGTCTGAATTTACAGGTTCTTTAGTACCTAAGCCACCCCTTGTATGACTTGGTTTCCATCAGCTTGTGGAAGAGCAACAGGAAAAACAAATGCTGATTTCCAAAAAAGTTGAACGATACATATTTATACCTTTAATTGGGCCCAATAAATGTCAAGGGTTGCTCTTTCCCCCTCTTAACCCCCCCCCCCCCCCCCCCCCCCCCCCCCCCCCCCCACCCAACCACCAACCCGAAAAGAAAAAACTAAAACTAAAACTGTCCCAATAGAATGCTACCTTAGGAATGAGTATTAAACAGAACGCTACTACTAGAAAAGGGAGGAAAGGAAGGAAAACTTAATTACCTGAAGAATTTTAATCAAATTTGGGATCTCATCCTCAGGAATGCGAACAGCAAAATTGTCATAGTTAAGCACATTCTCATATGGGAGAAAGACCCCATCCTGCAATGGTTACTGACAAATGATGTTGATGAACTCACAGAGAAACAAATGGGAAAAGAGCGTAAGCATAGTTCAGATACTAGCATTTGTTGTCAAAGATTATGCCATTAAAGAATACGAAATAAAACCAGTACTCTGGTCGACTTTAAATCATTATATTGCTAAGAAAAAAAGAAGCTTTACCTGAATGACTACAGGAATACAGCCATGCAATATACTGTCTTCCATGCGACCACTCCAACCATCTCCAGGAAATACACCACAGAAAGTAGAACGGGACAATTGCTCAGGGTAGCTATCAGTGCGTTCTGGTGTAACTATTACATCAGGGCTGTACTGCCTTCCAAGTTCTCCGTTCTTGTTAGGAGTTGAACCAAATTCAGCAGCAACTTTCTGCCTAATACCCATACTATATCTGAATGGAAATACATTCTCAGAAATCAATACAAAGAAAGGAGAAAGGGGGAAAAATGAAAAAGACTTTGTCAACTTGCATGGGTGATAACATACGAAGCTTCAGGTCTTCCATTATGATAGTCAGGTCCCAGGTTTCCATTAAAATAAAAGAGTATCTGGCGCTCCAAGAGAGATCTGCAAATCGGATGCATTTCTCTAAGTTCCATTTGACTTGACAAAGTGGCTTCTTAGATGAAAAATCAAAACCAAAAGTGGTACTTGTGCAATGGAGATTCACAAACAAGTTGGCACAGAGTTTCCAAGAAGCCAAGATGAGTTGCACAAGGAATGACTTGACATCTCAAGGAATAGAAAAAATCATGTTTCTGTTTCCCTTACTCACAAAACTCATCTATTTGAACAGTAATTTTTGGAACTTTATAACTAGCGAACTACCTGGCCCATAATTTTGAATGTAGGGAATCTGGATCAGGCCTTTTCCATGCAGGGATGACGAGATCCTTATCTGGGTCAAAACATGGGTGATCACCTCTTTCCTCTTTAGGAATTTCATCCCAGTTGTCAGCCCAATATGCTGTTGTTGAGTGATTGTGCCTTGTGTTTGTGTTCCCCCAGTGCACCAACATCATGCTGTTCCATATCTCTTTAGGAGCATAGCAGGCACCTTCATCCCATGAAAAAGACTGCCTTCACATGGAAGGAAAGAGACCAGGTTACAAACTCGGACAGAAAAATTACACGTCAGGCATTGCAATGCAGCTCCTTCAATCAGTGGCCTAGATGTTTTCTAACTACTTACCCATATATGATCTCTCCCAGATGAACGGTTCCAATAAGGATACTGATCTACAATATGTTCATATGCCTTCTTGTAGAAGTCAAGAGTGAATGAACTCCTCAGCCGTCTATGTTCCTGATATTTTGATCATATATTATCACTGGAAAACAAGCAACAATTCTTATGCGAGTAATGATAACCATTACAAATTTACAACAAGAAGTCCAAGCTGACGAGAATAGGATTCAAGTAGTTTGAAAACCCCTACTGCAACAAAGAGTGATGACAGATACCAGTTATAGTGCAAATTTTCCCTTTCAATTTCTAAGCAAGGTTAATCATTGAAGCGGATTTGGCTGTAGAGATGAGGATATCAATAAATAAAACAGCTAGTCGCAAAATGTAGTACAAGGATTGGCATAACACTACCTTCCTTTTTTTTTTTTGAAGGAGGGAAGAGAGAGAGAGAGAATCTTCAAACATCGGTTGAAAGGTCAAGCAACCAACAACTGTTACTTTTTTTAATAATGAAGAGATCCATCTCATCAGGATGTGATGTTGCATGAATCAGGCATATTATTGTATCATATTATTTATGCATTTACAGTGTACATATTCTCAAAAACCATGTTAAATATATATTTGTCTCATAAGTCTCAGTATGGGCATTTCAGGTAAATTCAACCAGAAGTAAAAGAAGTTAAAAGCAACATCATTGTGGATCCAAGGATGAGCCCAGATCTGTGATCCTGGCTTGATATTCCATTGGGATCTAGAATAGGTTGGTTTTGATAAAAAAATCTCAAGGACCTAAACTCAAACCTACTTTGGACAGGATTTGGATCTAAAGTACCATAGTCACAAATAATGTCTCGGAGTTTTAAACGGTGAGGTTTTTCTCGGGTATAATATGGCGAGCTTGAAAAAATGAGAAAATATAGGAAAATTACGGTTTTAAAAATTTTTAAAGACTAAAAATGAGGGAAAAATAAAATAAGTGAGAAACTAATAACACAAACATCAAAAGATAAGTAGATTTGCAACAAACAAAAAATAGAAAAAGAAAAAAAAAAACCGTTTGGTATAAAAAAAAACTGAAAAAAATGAAAAAAAACATGTTTTTTTTTTTAAACGGCCATTTAATTTATCACATTTTTTTTGCATTTTTTTCGAAAAAAAATGTGTTTTCTGTGACTATGATCTAAACCCAACTCAATACCCTTATGATCCAAAGGTCTTGCATAACTTTATCCTCCTCTATGTAAATTCAAGAGTCGTCTTCCTTAGAGGAAAACTAACTCCTGTTGCAGCCTCTCTTCCCTATTCTGCATCCACCATGTATAACATTTTCCATGAACCATCTTTTGTCTCTCAACTTCTTCCAATGTGGAGGACCAACTCATTGAAATTGAATAACAGTAGCAGTGAAAATCTACAAACAGAACAAGCATCATCCCTCTTTTATCCCCTTGTTCAACATAAGATAAGTACAGTAAACAGATAGGTTATTCTTTTTTAAAAATTAGAGTTATTAATCTATACAGAACATAGTTGACACATTTTTTTTCCCTGCTCAAACTTTTTGTGTTTGTCATAGCAGGTCAGAATCATGTTTAATTAGTTGTCAACATAGTTTTGGTAGTTGTTCTAAATGCCCCACTCTGAAAAATTTAGTCTCGTATCTAAGATTGTGAAGAATTTGAGGGACTTATAAGCGGGTTACTTAAGTAATTGATTGTCCTAGTTCTTAGCTTTTTGGGGGATGGAACCAAAGCTGCTAAGGGACGGATTGGGATCTGTCCGACCAGGAGCCAAGAGTCTGAGCCTAGTGTGGAAGAGGGCTGCGTTGTTACAATGATATCAGTGTCGGTTCAACAACTACACACACAGTTGTGTGTGTGCCATAAGGGGGGTGGATTGTAACACCCCACTTTAACAAGTTTAATCCTGTATCTAAGATTGTGAATGATCCTATGCAACTTACAAAGAGGGCCTTTAAGTGGTTGGTTGTCCCGGTTCCTACCTTTTTTGAGGCTGGAACCAAAGATAGTAAGGAGCAGGTTGGGATCTGCCAGACCGAGGGATTGAGACCGATGTCAAAGTGGGTCGGTCTGATTGTTACAGTTCATTTAAGCTTTTCAATTCAGATCACAAGCACAGGTTAAATGTCTTAAATTATTATTTCCTTTTCAGACAGTTGTCAAACATGAGAACAATCGATGCGGGCCTGTTCCATGGCCAGCCATATTGTGATGTATTTTCTTTCCAATAGATTAGACGAAAGCTACAAGTCTGTTGAGATTACACATTCTAGATTAGATGAAGCATTTAGTTACAGTCTTGCAAGTTTTTAACAGGTAGACTAGATTTCGTTTTTTCCTTTTGTTGCTGTCCCGAGTCTGTTATCTGTTTTCTTTTTTGAAAAACAATACTTGGTGCATCCTTTATTTTCTATTGAGATGTTCATAGAAGCAGCTAGAAGGTGTAGATCATAGTTTTCACTTTTTTTCCCTTTCTATCTTCTCATCTACATTGATCAGCCATGGGAGAAACACCATGGGAGAAGCCCTGCCACTGGTTGAGGTTTGGCTAGAATCCAACCAGTGTTAGCTCAGCCTGCCATTCACTGAAATTGTCCCTGGTCTAGCTGGGGCTGCCTGCTTTTCATGGAGTAAACCTCCAGTGTGTCTTGTACATATTGCTGGCCAGTTCTCAGTGAGAGCTCCACCAGAGGAAGCTGGCCCATTGATGGCAGTCTCAGCAGGAGGCAGATCAGCAAAACAGCTGCCATTGACGGCCTTTTAGTTACTCGGGATCAAGGTTTCATAACTTTAGCTTGTGCTTTTTTTTCTTCCATTTACAGCCACAGTCTAGTTCTGTTTTATATTAGTAATAGCGTAATGTATTAATTGAGTTTTCTGGGCTAGTTTTTTGTTAGTTGTCCATGTTATTTATGTTTGACTACTACTATTAAGTTAGTTCAGTAGATACTATTTCTATTTTTTATCAAGCTCTCTACTTCTCTTAGTTCAGTTTTATTTATATTCTTTACTGTAGGTTAGATAGTTTCTGTTTATTTCTTTGTATGGTTTAAGTTAATTTTAGATTTTATAAGTTGATAAAATAGGACAGCAGTTAACATTGCTAAATTAGTTCCTTCTTCAAATACAGCATTACAATTCCATTCAATTGTTACTTTAAAGTTTTAAACCCTGCTAAAAGCATTCAACTAGAAATAACTTCTGAATATTAGGCTAAGTAATTTTATGTTACACTAGAATTAGGTTGTATTTTTTCATTAAATAATTATTGACTAACCTAGTTTTTTTTTAGGCTTTAGATTAGTTTAGGAATAATTTAGCTAATTCATATCTTGTTGTATCTGATTTCCTTTATTTAGAAGAATTGAATGCACATATTGATGAATTGATAACTAGCTGAAATTAGAATTATCTTAAATAATTGTTCTTAGAAATAGTTAAATTTTGAAAATTTCTTTTGAAAACCTTTACGCTTTGAGTGCTTTATTTTTAGGTTAGATTAGTTTAAGATATTCATATTACACTTAGTTTAGATACTTAGAATAATCAGAGTTATGTTTCTCTAGTTTATGATTCATTGCATTGTATAGGATAGTCTATGTTTTCATTCAGGATTAGAATTTTGCGTTGCTTCACATTTTGTGCTTGTTGGTTGTCACGCAGGTTGGAATTTAAACCATGATGAGGGCGGGCACAGGTCACTAATTCAGGATAGTTGAGGATCTTTATGGAGCCAACTGGAGCACTTGGATCAGAACCATGAACTAACTGAACCCTTAAGGAACAAGACCGAGCTTCAAAGCAGTTTAGATTATGGGTTCCATTATTTCCTTGGGTGTTTTTCCTTTGCTCATTTTTTCAGTTTGTAATTAATAAACCTTTTAATTATTTGAACCCCTTATAATAGATTATGTTTATGGCGTATTAGGTGCAAACTGCAAACATTTGGGTTCAATTTGATTTTTTGAAACTCATGTGATTGTTTGAGCAATTTGATTTTATTATCCTTTCTATCTCATTCTCTGGGTTCAACCCAGACTCTTTGACTATTGTGAGAAGCAGTTTTTAATAATTTGATAAGCACCTTTCAATGGTTTAATTGAAAATCAATACTTAAAATTATCTCGTTAAAACTAATCATCAGGGTGTTTACAATGGATTTTGTATCCCATTGCCTTTCCCCTGAAGGACATAAAACCTCCAGATGCCCCTTTTCTACCAAGTGAAAGAATCCTGGCTTGGTGTTGCCTGAGCAGAAAGAGATGTGCACCCTTGGTATAAGGTCCCCATCCTTCAGCCTCAATGCCACAAGTAGACTCATCTAGCTATATGTGGAGCCCTTAGGTTAATTTCTTGCTCATCCTCAGGTTTTTGTTACTCTCATCTGGAGAACTAAGAAACAGCATAAGGCTGGTATACTATAATTCTAGTAAATTAGTTTGTGAAGCATTTGAGGTATCTACTACTGATCTTTTTTGGATCAAAAGAGACAAGAAGCGAAAAACTTATATAAACAGCAGACAAGTTTAAATTTCATAGATTAATTGTATTGTCAATTCAAACAGTAAACCATCCAAGTTAAATGCCAGGAACATAAACATCATCCTCTCATAATGCTATTGAACACTTCAAAGATCAACTACTCGTCAAAAAAGTGATGCTATGGTGTTTGTTCTATAATATCATCAGAGAACAACAAAAACTTAAAAATGGGTAATGATATGCAGCAGTTACTAATGTCACACCTCCATACTCAAGTGAGGAGAATCATCAGCACGGGTAATTAGACATGCATCCAGCACAGGGACAAAAAAGAAGTCTGCCTCGTCTCCATTTTGTGTTCGATAAGGGCTTGCCAAGATGCTTTCCAATAGTGCAACCTGAAAGGGCAACTCATGAGGTGGCCTAAACTTTTCTCCAGAATCATTTTGAAGCATACATTTCTGTGTACCTGGGAACCATACAATTGTTCTGTCCATATCGTATCATTTTTCCCATCATAGATTCTATTCATGCACTGGTACTTGAAATGCCGACCCTGCATTAGACAAAATAAGATGCATGACATGCAAATCATACGATCGGTGACAAGTACATCACCCAGAGTGATTTAACAAACCTCAAGGAGATGACTATTAAATTCTGGTGGTAAGTCATAGACATAAATAAGTGGCCTTTTCTTCTTCACCACAGCCTTAACATTTACGTCTAGATGTTCCCTATCAGGCACAAGAACAGTAGCTGGCCGAAGCCATAGAGGCCAATTCTGCATAGCTGATGAAACAGATGGGATACTACAGTCAATTCCATACCAGCCACCACGACACTGCAACAGTACTCAAGTATGTGATATCCAACATTCATAATAAAGGTTCCAATTCATTCAGTGAAAAGAAGATACAAACAATATAACAAGTTTGTCGTGTTACACTTGCTAGAAAGGAACCATTAGAGTCAGAGTGCAATTTAGCCATATGCATACTGTACTGAATATAGTGTATTTTACAACCTACTCTGAGTTTCAAATAACAGTTTTTATCAAAAATAAAACTCAATTTGTGAAGATCAACCCACGGTATTTGTACTGGCAACTTGAAGATGCTTTATGTTTTATAACCTAATTTCTCAAACATTTTTACAGCAAAATCCTACTTTAATTGAAATAAAAACCATGATGAAGATTCATGCAATCATGCTCCAAAAGCAGAAATCAAAATTATGATGCATATGCACATAAAACCTGCACTATGCTCAACAGATACTGAGATGCATGAAAACTATGTACCTAGGGGCTTGGTCCTTATCTTTCAAGTACTCTAAAAGTATAAGAACGTGCTTCATGGTAAAGTTCATATTTAGCCTCAAGGAACATAGGCCATGTAAAGTTTTTTTTTTTTTTTTTTTAAATTGTAACCTTGTTTGAAATTTCATAATGTAGCATAGCGTGCACTCAATACTTACTATAACATTACAGGTTGAATCATGGGCTTCCATGGTTTTTCATATAAGACCCTATGTCCGTCCTCCAAATAAAAAACAATCAAGTTTTGAGACTAAGAGTTCAAGGGGTAAGTCATGCAAAACAAAACTTATTTATTTGAAAGCATTTAAACAATGATAGAAATTTAAGCAGTCAACTAGTAATTTCAATTATTTCTAACAAAAATGTGCATGTCGTGGGCAGCATGTAACTGCTCATTTTCTTATTTTTATGCAATTTGTATTTTCCATAAGGAGCATTTGTTCCTCATCTTCTACTTTGCTTATTTTTTAGATTTATTTTTCTTTTATATTTTATAATTAAAAAAAAAAAAGTCAAATTTGCATTTTTTTATGTTACATTACATTAGATAACTAACTTCTGGATGGCCCATATGGTTATGTTATGCATTTTACAATATTGGTCCTATGAACATATCTGCATCTCTAACCTCGCAGAAACCACCCCGACAATGTCCATGACCTGAACACTGGTTAATGCAGCTACAGGTTGTTGGTATCTCACAAAACCTTCCCACCGTGCAGTCATATTTACAATCACACTCTTGCTTGAATTTGACTCTAGAAGCATATGCATCCTCAGGTACAACATTGCACCAACCATGCCTGGTGCTATCATTTGTAAATATATTCTCAAAATCAGGCCTTGACCAATTGATCACCTTCGGAAGGCCATGTTCCTCATGTGTGCTGAAACAAATACAAACATTAAAAACCCAAAAAATTATAAACTTAATAGACAGAATCTGCAAAGTGGAACCATACTTGAATTGAAATCCACAAGCTTCTGCAACAGGGCGATTTGGATATCTGGTTCCTGCTCCACAAAAACACATTGCCCTTGTTGTATCACAATGAGCAGGACATATGGAAACAACCCATCGTCCAAAAGGTAGCTCAGAAGAAGATTCATAATTGCAGCCAAAATGCAACCTCTCAGAGCACCCGTGCCCTGACATCACAAGAAACAAGTTTGGAGGTCACATGAAACTTCCAACTTTTCAAGGGAAGAGTCTGTCCTTAAGGACTTCATCCAACTATAATTCAAAGGCAAACTTTTGGGTCACTTTGTTGTAATTTGAACGTGCAGCATAAGATACACACCATATAGTACCATAACATAACATCCGATAAGTTACAGGTACAGCCGATACAGTGTAGTTAAACCCCCCGAAACAATGAAAATAGTTCCAGGGATATGATGCATCGATTTTCTTAAATTGTGCTATGTAAGGTAACATATTGTACTATATGCTATATTACATACAACAGCCGTCTAGATGGTAGAATTGCAGTCCAATAACTGAGTTGTCTCTACTTCCCCATGTTACTTAACAAAAAGAAAAGAAAAGAAACCTCACAAGTTTAATATGAACATAGACTTAAAAGATCATGATAAGTAGTACATTTCTAGTGAATAAAAGTTTTAAGATTAATAAAAGGGAAAGTATCAACATTAATGACTAATCATTCGTGGCCAAAAGTAGCAAGGGCAAGAAAAACTTCATGCAATGAATTCTCAGGACTGCACTTACATTTTTTATAAGTAACTACAGTGGGACGAAAGTATTTTAGAGGACAGACACATATTTTGGACAGCAAAATGACAATTGAACATGGCCCACCGTTCATTCTTTTGTAATTATAGAGATGCTCACATGTTACTTGTAATTTCCCCAGTTTGTCTGTATTTTATGGCTTTATGGATTAAAAGCAAATACAAAACTTAATATTTTTATTTACCAACCCCCAAATCCGTGGAAGCATCTGCATCTTCCCAAGTCCTGGTTACAAACGCCTTGACCACTGCAGCCATTCGTGCAACTTTTGCCCCTTATGTTCTGCCCAAATAGAAAACACTTAGGGGAAAGCTGGAAGCAACAAATAGAACTTTAACATACTGAATACTAGAACATCTGTCAAAATTCCTGAACCCAACTTGCCAAAAGCTTTGCTTGGATCTGATTTAGTAAATATAATTGTCATCAGTTCGTTCTTGGCAAATTCTCAAAATGGTTTTTATGAGTTTAATTTGTTATCTTAGGAAATAATTATTGGAAGTTGAAATAACTTGGAAAGTGATAAAATAACATGACCTGGTGAGTTTTTACACTTTTTTAGATGAGTATTGACAAATATTTCATAATATTGCATTAAATTATAAAAGAAACAAAAAATGAAAAAATGTGCTTTAAATAGAAAAGCGAAGAACATTGTGATATTAGCAATATTCTTGCTATATTCATTTCTTCGTGACATTTTGTAACTATCATGATTCTTTGAAAATCATATTGTTTGGAGCTATTTTGGCCATAAAGGATAATATTTAAAAATACTGTCAGCATCCATGAATAGATGGACACCATTCAAGTGCAAACCTTTGAAGAGTAATTTTATTTCAATTTAAATATACGATACTAAAGCAGAAAATTATTGATGACAAATTTCAAATAAAACATACAAATTAATCTCAGACAAAATTCAAAGAAAATTTGTTGATTGCATTTGCAATTAGCTTGACCTTTTCCATGAAGTGTCCAGGCTTGTTTGAGAACTCATCGTTCTCCTCAATGAGATATTTACATGCCAAGTGTCCGTGTGATAATTATAAGCAGTTAACGATATAACGTGATCAGATGGAATTGCAATTTATAGCTGAACTTGCACGCGGAGATATAAAATGGACGTATTTCATGTAGAAATTATCCTAATCGGTAAAATACAGAAACGGATTTTTTTAGATTCTTTTCTCTTTCTTTTCGGCACGGCCACTACGAGGTGGATACAGCAACAACAAAAAAACTCCCAAGAACCTAAATAGTTACGAACAAGAAAAATAATACGCGGCCCTAAAATGATCAACACTACCATCTCAATGAGAAAGCAACCAAATAATTACTAAAAAAATTCAATGAAAATAAAAGGAAACTGCTCGTCAATACCTGCATTCAAATCTAACAATTAAAAAAACAAAAAAAACCTCTCAGACTGCACTCCCTACAATGTCAGCCCAACCACAGAAAAGACAGAGCGCAGGCATAATTCGCAATTAAATTTAAACAAAGCAACGGCCATGGACCAAGAATTATCACATCTATCGTAATGTCACCTCGCAGCGAAAAAAATCTCAAACACCACCACGTGCTAAAAGCCTAAAATGAGTTTACTTAGACATGCTGGTACCTCGTTAATCTCGATCGCTTCTGTAACCGGATCGCAGCCTAAGAGCCATTTCCCGATAGCAGCTTTCCACGGGGCGTTGCGGTAGGTCACTGCTCCGTGAGCGTCTACCATAAATCGATCGAATGAAATCGAATCAAATGTTTCGTTCAATTTCCCCATGATGGACGTATTGTTCGGCGTACACTGGCTCTGAATCTGTCGAAAGCCGATGTAATTGAGGGAGGATGGGACAAAAGGAAAGAAGAAGATATGGACAATGGAGAATAGCAGAACAAGGGACACGATTGTGGCAGTCAGAGACCACGAGCAACTCCATTTTTTAAATATGGTCATTTCATAAAGATATCAAACTTTCAGGGTTTTCGGAGAATCAAGATCTTATCATCTGGGGATTTCACAGACGCTGCCATCTCCAAAATGTCGCCAGATGGTAGAGCGTCTTCTATCAACTAGACTATACAGAATAACGAGGAAGAGAATTGGTTGTGGGGGAAAGAGGCCGCGATCGCAACGACACCTCCCGGAATTGCTTTTGGATGAGAAAAAGAGACGGAGTGGATACATACTTATATAAATAAAATATATATATATATAAATAGTGAGTGAGCGGGCTATCACAACGGCTCCACTTTGAATTGCTTTAAATACGAAGCCAACGAGAATATTAACTGTTGTTGTTATTTATTGTTGTTATTAGTATCATTATATATAGGGGTCGAATACTCC
The DNA here is from genome assembly GCA_011799765.1 of Nymphaea thermarum. Classification (NCBI taxonomy): domain Eukaryota; kingdom Viridiplantae; phylum Streptophyta; class Magnoliopsida; order Nymphaeales; family Nymphaeaceae; genus Nymphaea; species Nymphaea thermarum. Next base: position 53,112 of record JAANDH010001016.1, read on the forward strand.
CCGATGGTTAAAAACTTGACATTTGAAAAATATTAGTTACTCAAAAATTATTATTATAAGCACTGTGAACAATTATTGCATCATAAATCATTACGAATGCTTGTGTGAAGATTAATAGTATGTTTAGTAATAATAACAAATTATTAAATCTTATAAATATGTTCTAAAAATTAAAGTAGATGCATGTAATACTATGTAAAGTCATGAGCCAACCCAGCCCGACCCATGCCCAAGCGTAATTGCATTTTAAGTATGTCTCTGCATAAAGTGTAAATTTAAGTGCAGAAATACATTTTCAATCTTTCTTTCAATCAAATATCTGCCATTAAATTATATTCGAAGCTAGTGAAATGAGAATATATGAAGAGAAAAAAAATATACGTAAATATATGTGAAACAGCATAAAAAATAAATTAAAGGTAGCTCTACAAACCTAGCAAAAACACTATGGGGGTACTCTATCACTATGTCAGTATTCGAATCCTAGTAAACCTTGTGACAATAAATTTGCATTAAATAAATGCATTAAAACTAGCATTATGTATTACATTGAGAAGTTGACTCCATCTCTTAAGGTGCAGGGTGCAATCAATGCGAGAAGTTCCAAGTTCTATTGGAAGGAAAACAACAAAACAAAGCAAATGCGAGTTAAAGGAAATATCGCGTTGCTGTGTCAAACAAAAACTAACTATAATTAGGGCATTAAGTTAAGTCATACGAATAATGCATCGGGCAGTGAGAGAAAATTTAATATGTTTGCGCGTATGCATTTCATTGAAAAGATCGACTTGAGGGCAGGACTCAATGATTTGCAATTCGATGACTTATCATTTAAAGCTCAACAAATAATTAATTATAAATTCCATTCAAAATATTTTTTGATGGTTCATCACATGTAAACAATTAAATAATTACTGAGACCAAAACATGTGCAAAGTCTCTTGCAATGCCTTGAGAGTACTGGCAGAAGACTATTTTATGAAGAGGCTGAGCTAGAAATGTTGTTTTCAGGAGCGGGCCAATTTCTATTTCTCAACTTCTTTTACAGAGGCTGAAATGCAATTTTTAATTTACGAGAGTCAAATGAAAAAAATTCAACTTGATAACTACAAAATTTTGTTTTCTTAAAATTTGAGAGGGTCATGGCTAATGCCAGGGACAGTATCCGCTCCTGGAAGGCAATATGCGGTTCTATGGCACAATCAGCCCTGGGCCAGCTGGATGCCTGAAACTCGAGCCCAAGCTCGGCCTAATGCCCAAAACTTGAGCCCGTGCCAGTTCAGTCTGATTAAAATAATATTTTTTAAATATAAAATGTATTTTAATCATAAAATATGTATTATTAACCAAATAAAAACAATGTTAAAAAACGTATCTGATTTTTTCCTGTCTCCATCGGACTGGGTACCATGTACTTAGGCTAGGGGTGGACATCTTGTCGGGCCAGGCCAGCCCGGCCCCATAAGGGCTGGCCCGATCCGGCTCGTCGGGCCAAGCTGCCCGGCCCGATAGCCTGCGTCTCAGCCCGAACCCGACTCGGCCCGCCCTGCCGCTGTCGCCCTCCAGTCGTTGGCGACGGAGGAGGAGGGGGAGGGAGACAGAGGAGGGGGAGTGGAGAGGGAGACGGGAAGGGAGAGCAGAGGGGGAGCGGAGAGGAAAACGGGGAACAGAGAGGGGGAGCCAGGACGGGCCGGGCCGCCTTATCGAGCTTGGGTCCGGCTCGGGCCAGGTTTTTCCTAGTCCGAACCCGGGTCCGACCTGGCCGGGCCGGGACGGCGTCAGGCCCAAGCCTAACTTAAGCATTCCTACTGGCCGATGCCCAAACTCTCTCTCTCTCTCTCTCTCTCTCTCTCTCTCTCTCTCTCTCTCTCTCTCTCTCTCTCTTCCTTGTTACATTTTTCAAAAAAAGAGGCTTGAGAGCTCTCATATCTTGTAGCAAGCAAGTGAGCTATGCTCACTCTCTTTTTTTTTGGCTCATTTCATCAATCCCAATAAGATGACAATGCATGTTAAATATTGTTTATTGTTCCAAGATGTTGGAAATTGTGCAACTTGTATTGTCCCATATCAATATCTACAAAAGGGGTTATCTCTTTGATGAGGCAAGACGCATGAAGACAAGGAAACAAAAGGAGGTACAGTTTGAGAAGACCCAGCCCCCGCATTTTTATGCAATAAGGGAATAACCATTATAAATCTTGAAACTTGTCATCAAGCGGTGGATCTTGGCAATAATAAAGTTGATGATGGTGAAGTTGTTGATTAATTATTGATGTGCCAATTTGAATATTTGGTCTTCTGCACTTTATTTTGACTAAGTATATAGTGACATTTTTAGTGACTTCTTTGAAGTAAATACATGAGGTTACCAATCAGACAAGTGACTTAGTCTATTTATCAAATAGCTCAGTTTATTTGCTCGCTAATAACTAATCATACTTTCTTTTTATCTTTTATACCTTGTCTTTATGATATCTCAAATTTTTCTAAAGATATAATTATTTACATTGTTTTCTATTTTTTATAATTTTTTGGTTTTTTATAATGTGTGCATGCATGCCCGATACGCCCGCTTCGAGACGGTTTTATCTAGTCCGAAGCGGAGCAAAACTAGACATTTCAACTCAGGAGACGGGAATACCCCTGAGAGCGAAAGTATCTCAGTTGGAACAAGTTGATAAGTTTCCGCAAATAAAGAAAAAGGAAACGTCCATTCGGTAATTCATGGCTCTTCAGGTAGACCACAAAAAAGGCGACCAGGTTCATTGTTTCTGGCAAGGGCTTCTGCTAATACGGGCCTCACACTCGCGAGTCGTGCCGCCTCCTCTAACTGGAGATCGCTGGTGCTTCTGCGTTCGCCGCCCACGACGCTCAGGCGAAAAACGAAGATCGAAAGGGACCCTAAAGGGCAAAGGCTGAGCGTGAGACCAAAAGAGGTCACGATTGTTGTTATTTTTTTGGGCTGCTTTTGTTTTTCTCAAGTCGGTGGTCTTCCCTCGAGCTCACTCACTCGGCCGTTAGGATATCAGCCGAGTTCTTCAGGGAGAAGGCTTTTCCATTTCTCAGCATGGCCGCGATGATCGGAGCTGCGAGCGCCGGAATTTCGATCGATTCGAAGCTCCATATTCCGGCCTTTCACGGCCTCAGACCCGTCAGTCCATCCCCGCTACCAGGAGCATTCGTGGCGCCGCATACCGCCATGCAGGGACGTCCGTCGGTTATCACGGCTGTGGCGATGGTGAGTTTTTTTTGGTACTTTTTGAATATCATTGGGCTAGTTCTCATGTGGAGCTCTTGTTTTCCTTTTCGTTTCCACAGTCGTCTTCTCTTTTCGCTGTTTTCCCATGAAATTTGGCTTCTTCATGAGCGGATGACCATTTCTTAGTCACCTATCTCAGATTTTCAGTTTCTTATGTATTGATTTTTTTCTTTCTGGGGGATATGCCGCGGTACTGAAGAAATTATCCGGTTATGCATTGGTGAGCGTATTGATTTGAGTATTTTTAGATGTAACGTTTGAGGTTCGTTGGATACGAGGAAATAGCTTACCCGACATGTTCATCGCCTTCATCTTCCTTGAGCATAATCTTCCATATATGTCGATGATAAGCAGAACGACTGCCACTCCTGCATTTTCACCTTAATATTCAGATAGTAAAGCCGTTTTGATGTCATCAGTTTATTAGGCTCTCTTCCTTGTTATTTGTTGCTTTTTTGGGAGGGTTTCCATATATGTCGATGATAGGCGGAACGACTGTCATTCCTGCATTTTCACCTTAATGTTCAGATAGTAAAGCCGTTTTGATGTTATCAGTTTATTAGGCTCTCTTCCTTTGTTTGGGAGGGACAATGTAACCTGTAGACCTGTAACGGCTATGTGGCCCTTAATCGGTTTAATTTTAGGTCTACCTGCGAACCTCTTGCTTCCTTATCTTAGCCGCGCTGAGTGGATTGTTTGGAAGACCGGTGCGCTGTATAAATCCACTGAACTTTTCGGGAGATTGAGGTCTTTCCTCTGTAAAATGTAAATTTATAAGTCTTCCTTCATTGTGACATATATTTATATCTGTGGAGACTAGGGAAGAACGCGCCAAGGATTCAGGGCCCAAATGACTATTGGTCGTTCGGCAAGAATACTCATAGAAAATAGGTAATATTGCCATTAAAGCTGCCATAGATAAAGTTCTGTTTAAAGGAACGTCAATTACGCAAACACCATTCTAAATATTCAGGATTTGTGGGCTGTTTTTTTTTTTTTTTTTTTTTTTGGGCTTTGTTGTTTGAAACTTTGAAATACAAAGCGGACATGGCATACCTGGGCAATTCAATTTATAATTTTAAACTTGTAGGCTCTCTCTCTCTTTCTTTTGATCTTTTCGGGTCTTGCACTCTCTAAGGACATTATTTGAGACCAGTGAATAGTTACTCAACTTGGTGAATATGAGAATATTCAAGATTTGGTTACTCGAGTCTTGAGATTGTTCAAAGATGGCGTCAAATATATGTTGTCACAGGCCAAAATCTTTTTTGTCTTTTTGTTTTCTTTTTGCTTTGGTTACTTAGATTGCTCTAACCTGGAAAGGAAGCAGAGCACCTTGATGTGAATGCCCATATGCAAAATGCCAACCTACCTATTCATAAATTTCTTTTGATTTTTGTTGTTTGATATGATACTTGGTGTTGCTTGAATGGTGTTTGGCGATAATTCTGTTTCTGTGTGCTTTTCTGCTTCCTGGCTGTGCACATTGTAGCCATGTCTATGCTTAAGCTTAAATGAAAAAAAAAAGAATATAAGATTTTAATTGAAAAATGTCCAAGATTGATAGATGATTATGTGAATCAAGGTTATTGATGGTGTGAGATTTGCATGGAAGAAACAAATGTACATAGCAATTGGTTTGAATGCACAACTATAGTGTACAGAGATTCCCAACTTCGTTAAGTAATACTGCAATCAGAAAAAGGAAGGCAGAAAAGAAGAGAAGTAATACTGAAATCAGAAAAAGAAAGGCAGTTGGGATTTGCATTTACTTTCTTTTTCTCTGGCTAGTATGATGTCTTTTAAATCCAAAAAGCAACCTCTTGAACACAAGCAGCAGTATGAGCGGGATATAATTTAATATGCATCTATGTAAGAGAATGTCTTTTTCTCCTCCACTATAATCCACCTGTCCAACCTTTCCTCCATACTAAAGTCTGTAGCCAGATCTGCTGTTTATGATAGGACTTGATAAAGCATCTGACTTAATTTTCATCTTTTGTTTTGCAGCCTCTGAAACCTGGCACTACAACTGAACCTAAGCGTAGCAAGGTGGAGATATTTAAGGAGCAGAGTGACTTTTTGAGGTATCCTCTGAATGAGGAGCTAAAGACAGATGCACCAAACATCAATGAACCTGCTACTCAAATAATCAAGTTTCATGGAAGTTATCAGCAGACAAATCGTGATGAACGTGGCTGGAAATCTTACCAGTTTATGCTTCGTACAAAGAACCCATGTGGTAAAGTACCAAATAGACTCTACTTGGCCATGGATGAACTTGCAGATGAGTTTGGAACAGGGACACTTCGTCTGACCACAAGACAAACTTTTCAGCTGCATGGCGTCCTTAAGCAGAATCTCAAGACTGTGATGAGTACTATTATAAAAAACATGGGTTCTACTCTTGGAGCTTGTGGAGATCTCAACAGAAATGTTCTAGCCCCAGCAGCTCCATTTTTGAGGAAGGATTACTTGTTTGCGCAGGAGACTGCAGACAACATAGCAGCATTACTTACCCCACAATCTGGTGCCTATTATGATTTGTGGGTGGACGGAGAGAAGATAATGTCCGCGGAGCCTCCTGAGGTAGTTAGGGTTCGGAATGACAATTCTCATGGAACAAATTTCCCTGATTCTCCAGAGCCTATTTATGGTACTCAGTTCTTGCCACGGAAGTTTAAGATTGCAGTCACTGTCCCAACTGATAACTCCGTCGATATCCTGACAAATGACATAGGAGTTGTTGTGGTCACTGATGACAATGGTGAACCTCAAGGATTTAATATTTATGTGAGTAATTTTTTCGTCTTGCTGTGGTTCTGTTATGCTTTACATTATTGAACCACTTAACTTATCTTTTTACTGATATAACACATATTCCTATTTCAGGTTGGCGGAGGTATGGGAAGAACACATCGAGTGGAGGCCACCTTTCCACGCTTGGCTGAGCCACTGGGATATGTGCCAAAAGATGATATACTGTATGCTGTGAAGGCCATTGTAGCCACGCAACGAGACAATGGACGTAGGGATGACAGGAAATACAGTAGAATGAAATATTTGATAAGTGAATGGGGAATTGAAAAGTTTAGGAGTGTGGTTGAAAGTTACTATGGCAAAAAATTTGAGCCATTTCGGGGGCTTCCAGAATGGGAATTCAAGAGCTACCTTGGCTGGCATGAGCAAGTAAAAGATTACTGGGAGTCCTTTTTTTTCCTGAATTTCGTCCCTTCTTTTGCTGCTATTCTTACTAATACAATTTCTATCAGGGAGATGGTGCACTCTTTTGTGGTTTGCATGTTGATAATGGGCGCATTAAAGGAGCTATGAAGAAGGCTTTGAGAGAGGTCATTGAGAAGTATAACTTAAGTGTTCGACTCACTCCTAACCAGAATATCATACTGTGTGACATACGCCGTGCATGGAAACGCCCCATAACTACAACTCTTGCACAAGCTGGTTTATTGGTAACCAATCTTTTCTTGTTATTTCAGGAATGTTGCATCAAATATCGCCATTTCGTAGTTTTTTTTCCTGTTTTTTTGAGGTTGCAAAGTTGTATTGAGTGGTTTCGCCAAGGATGATGTGGTGATAGAAATGTTTTAGCCAACAAATGGATGCGAAGGAGTCGAATTAAGGAGGTCGTGTCATTAAAAGATATGAAGCCTTTTTATGCAAGTTAATAGAGGGGGAAACTTTTGTTTAGTCTCCTTTATTGCTTGATGGAGCGGCTTACTGTCACTGACTCACTCACACACTTTTCTTTTTTTTCCTACTGGAGGTTTACTTACCATTTGGTCAAAAAGTTTGGATTGCATGTCTTATTCATCTTTTTTTCTCCTCTCCTTACGGTGAACTTTTGGAATGTTGAACCTACTGGAAATGTTTTGGGACATTATATCTCTTTCTTTGTTTTGGTCGTCTCTCTTTCAAGTGTCTTCCTTGAGCCTTTGTACCCTATGAATGTTCTTACTAAATGAGAATGGCTCTTTTTTAGGCCCTGTTTGATTGAACGCAAAAGTTTTTTCCGAGAAAAACTTCTTCAACACTGAAGTTTTGAGGGGAGAAAGAAAAAAGTTGAAACTCCTTTTGTGTCTGAAGTTTAAAGTTTAAACTCTTGGAAAAATTTTATCCTTTTTCAAGATTTATAAAAACTAAAATTCTAAATAAAAAATATATCTAACTATTACCAAACACAAAGAGTTAAGTAACCAACCAAGCGCCATCCACAAATAATCAAATTGCATTTCTCATAAAAAAATTTGCAGGAGTCAGTTAGTCCGCACTGAGGCCTAATCCTTTCACGAATAACAGTTATGTACTTGTAATTAATTAAAAAATGAGTGTTTAATTTTACTCTGAAATACTTATGAACGGAGAAAAATAGAAGGCTAGTAGTTAAAGCATGCAGTATGAAAATAACTTACTCAGTATGAAATCATAAGCAACAAAACAACATTTCTTTTATTTGCCACCATTGATGAGGGTGAGAGGGAAAGAGAGTGGGTGAAGATATTCAGAAAGCAGTTGGTGGAGGAACAGAAACCATTTTTGTTGCAGTCCTGTTGTTCAATCTCCAGTGGGAAGGAAGCGGGTGTCCTTCAACCACTGGCAAAGTGGCACTAGTGCTCTTCAACCTGCTGTGGATAAAGCATTGCAATGGGGTCTCAATGCCTCAACAGTAGTTTGTCCAGTTCTAACACAAATCCATGGGCAACTTTGGGCCAAACTTTATCCCTTGTGAATGAGGGATATAAAGTTTGTGCTAAAGAACAGCAGAAACTACATCAAAATCAAAGTTTCTGCCTTCTTTGAGAAGTTATGGAATTTTGCGTAAGGCCCCTCACTTTTGAGAGAAGTTTTCCCAAACATGCACAAGACTCCTACACTTGCTTGTATTTATCAGAAATTTTGAGTAAAAGATCCACAAGTTCTTAGGGTTCTGAGAAATCTGAATGATACTGTAAAAGCACCTTGCCCATAAACTTGTTTTCTGTGACTATGTTTGTGATTAATCTCTAATGGTCGACTGGCTACTAGGAATGTGGGCATCTCATAACAGTCTTAGAGACTAGCTGTTTATTTACTTGAACTTATAATGATCCTATGGAATTTTGTTATCTATATATTCGTTTGAATATTCTTATGGAATTAGGCACATGCTTTTTCCCAGACTGTCTGCTGCTTGCTGAACTTTTCTTTGGCTCGCTTTATTTCAGTTTTCTCTTGGCTTTTCTAAGGCCTTATGAACACATTTTCCTTTCATCAGATTGTTTCTCTTCATTAGACTGATTCTCCTCTCTGTTTCCTGCACTTTTCTCTGATGGACAGCCATAGGATAAACGCTCTTGATGCAGGATTACCTTGGGAAAAAAAGTGGAGGTGATATTGGTTGGGGGTGGGGATAGAGAGAGATGTTTTTGTTTAAAGTTTCTAGTATTGCAACAAATCTGAAAATGACAAAGGCACTTCATTCTCCAGTAAGTTGATAATGTACGTTCAAGAGGCTTGTTAGCAAGTCTTTTGTTGCCTTCATAGGGAGAAATGGGATCCCATTTAAACCTAGGCAGGTTCTTTTTGTCAGTATTGAATGTCACAAACTTGGATTACTAGAGTGCTAAAAAAATTAATGGCCCTGTCTCTGTGAACCTTATTCTCAGTTTGGTTTATTCAGAGTCTAGTGAAGCTTTGGCTCACTAGCTTTTATACAGGTCTCTAACTTTTTGTGCACCATCTTCATGATGCATGACTTTATGCCATTGTTATTCCTTTGATACTGTAAATATTGATTTTTTCTTGGTTAGCCATAAATTCACGACTGGGTTTGCATGTGAACCAGCAACCTCGGTATGTTGACCCTCTGAACACAACAGCAATGGCATGTCCAGCATTGCCGCTCTGTCCTTTGGCCATCACTGAGGCAGAACGTGGGATACCTGACATTCTGAAGCGGATTCGAGCAGTTTTTGATAAGGTGAGGATGATGTTCTTTTTTTGGTATGTATAATTGTTACTAAAAAAAATCTGAAGCGGATTCGAGCAGTTGTTGATAAGGTGAGGATGGTGTTCTTCTTTTTTTGGTATGTATAATTGTTAATAAAAAAAATTTTAGAGCGCTAACACTTTTTCGCTTCAGGTGGGACTCAAATATGGTGAGTCATTAGTTGTCAGGATCACTGGCTGCCCCAACGGTTGTGCAAGACCTTATATGGCTGAGCTTGGGTTGGTGGGCGATGGCCCCAACAGTTATCAGGTACTTCAAGTCTATACATTTCACAAATTCTGATGAAAGAAAGAGTCTTTATAGCTTGTGCATCAACCCCTTTTTGTGTATATCATCGTCATTGCATGTGGTCTTTTGTCCCGAGGTGGTTTGGCACATCTGCTCAGGTCTGTGGCTGGTAGGCAGCTGGTCACGGGTTTAAGTGGCCTAAGTGTCAATCCCCATGCCAGTGGAGTAGGACAAGTATACCACTTGCAATAACCTTTGTGTCGATGGGGTGGGACGAGGGTACTAGCTGATATGCATTGGGAGTCCTATACTAGGCACCAACTCGGACCTGGACCTTGGGGGCAAGGAGGTACTTCTGCTTAGATAGTTTGCAGTGGCCTCTACTATCAAGGGTCAATTTTATTGATTGGGTTGATTGTAAGTGGCATTCATCTTCCTTAAGATGGTTTCCTGACTTGGAATACTGGATCTGGTTTGACTGCTTCATGACAGGAAGTCGTGTCCTTTCCCTAGATTGAAAATTTGGCATGGCAATTTTTGTCTGGCTTTGAACCCAGGTTGTAGAAAGTTTCTTTTACCTGTTATGGTCTGAACCAAGGCCTACCTAGTGTTCTGCAAGTGCACCACCAGCTTAGCTTGCTGAATCTGCACAATGTTTTGAATAGATCTGGCTTGGAGGAACTCCCAACCAAACGACCCTTGCAAAATGCTTCATGAACAAGGTGAAAGTTCAAGATCTGGAGAAAGTTTTTGAGCCGCTGTTCTACACATGGAAACAAAAACGTGAACGAGGGGAATCATTTGGTGCTTTCACAGAGCGGACGGTAAGAATTCTGCATTCTTATGCCTTCTTTTCTCTTATGATACTAGTTCTTCTGTTTTGATGCGAACACCTTTTTTTCGGTGATCCTAAGATTAGAATAATCTGTTATGGTTAAATCTCAGGGCTTTGATAAATTGCAAGAAATAGTGGAGAACTGGAAAGGCCCAGAACCAAGTCGTGCACAGTACAACCTGAAGCTATTCACGGACAGAGAAACATATGAAGCAATGGATTCTCTAGCCAAGTTGCAGAACAAAAACGCCCACCAGTTAGCTATGGAAGTTATTCGCAATTATGTTGCTTCGCAGCATAATGGCAAGAGCGAGTGACAACAGATGGAGCCTTTTTCAGTTCTACAAAACTGTCTAGATTTGTTTACAGTTTCAGGAGGGGCATCACCAAGATCACCCGGCTGTCTTTTCTTTCGTCTTCTTTCTCGTCATGGTAAGAGGCCCCATGAATGCAGTTCGCCATGGGTGCAACGGCGGCACCGTTGAAGAGTCTCCACTTGGCCCAAACAGCAAGGATGAGCACCTTCTGGATAAAAGTAGCCTATCCTGGGGGAGGAGCTCGATGCTTATGATTTTCATCCCCCCTTTCTGCTACTGTTGTTTTGCATATCGACTGGGCTTGGGCCCTCCTTTTAGTTTGGCTTTCGTAGTCTGCGCTGAGACTTTTTAGCGGAAATAAGGTCAACGCGATATGTGGCCTTGATACGAGGCCGGTATGGCGTTTTTTTATCTTTTCCCTTTAATTTTTTTATTTTAAGGAAATCTTGAAAATACGCTCCAAGGTCTTACTTACTTGATTTGCCCAAAAGCTGGGTCATGCAATGTAAGGATCTTCACTCGAGGAACCCGTCAAGCAAATGAACGAAGGGGAGGAGGACGCTTCTCATGTGATGCCATGACGCAGTGAGTCGTGACTATGTTACGATGATTATCGTAAACCATGCTTAAAAGGCTAAAGGGTGAGTTTGGTATTACGTTTCAAGTCAGAGAGGAGCAAAGAAGATAGGGTGGAGAGAGAGAGAGAGAGAGAGAGAAGATGCGTATAATGCATGTTAAGACCTATGTCCACAGTTGCGCGAGGAAATATAGAGATATCAAAGGAAGGAAGAGAAATAGAAGACCTTCGTCCTACACTAAGAATGTAAGAATGTTGTCGTGTTGACTCACGCCAAGGAAAGCGATAAGCGAGATCTTGTCCTCACCCCCAAAGTGGTAGAAGATGCACAGAGTATCTGTTTGTGTTCTCTGGTTTGAAGGTTTGAAACTGACAGCAAGATCCAGACTTGGGTAATTATCTTTGATGATGGATTTGTGCCAAGATACTTTGAATTTATTAATTTTTTGTTGACATCTGTCTCGAAGGACAACTGATTGTTAAAAGGCATTGACCTTAAGACCAACCCCTCTTTGCTCATGTTTATTGCGATCATAGATAAATAGCGTGTTGAGCATTTTTATTTTACACTTTTCACAGATTGTATGACGAAAATAAGGCTTAAGCTCTGTGGTAAAGTCTCCAAACACAGACGTTTTAGTTCCCAGAAACATTAAGTTCATTTGCATGTACTTACAATCGCTCCTTCATCTTTCTCTTGCCGAGTTTGGAGTAGTAATATGCAAGAAAGGCAAGGAAAGCAGATATGCAGCACAGGATCCAACATAGGAACTCAGCGCTGTCATCTTTCCAGTGTCTTCGTGGAGGATGAGTTCTATCAGAAAATAGCAGGGCCCCTGTAGCGAGCCTCAGTGAGTGCATAAGCAGAAACAGGGTTGGCTTCTTCGGCCAAGAAACCATGCTCTTGTACACGAGATGTGTTGAAATAAGAGCTGATCAGTGGCCTACGTCCACACACAAAACAGCACAATGGCTGCTTTCACACACTAATAACAAGTTTTTTTACAAGTGTGAAAACACAAAGAACTTCACCCACCTCATCTTGAAAGAACTGACCTAAGGAAGGAGATGATAACTGTCAAAAAATAACTTCCAACATAAAAAATAAAAAACCAGAAAATGACACACGTCCTTATAGAAAATAACTGAACCTTTTCTTCAACAAGATGTCATAAACACTAGTCATTTCCCAGGTCCCAAGGAATTGGCACGTCTTGATCCATGGCTCAAAATCAAAATGGGATTTTCTGTCCATCACCCTATGTGGCATGCTAATGGTTTTTACTTTCACAGGAAACTGTGTAATTCGGGCCATATAACACTTGATTAAGATGCCATTAACAAACTGAGCACTAAAAAATATAAATATTGACAGCATATGTAAAACTGACTGCATTTCTTCAGAAAATGCGAGCAAAACATTTTTCTGGTAGCCTCCAGTGTTGTAGAATCTCCAGCTACCAAGAATTTATACATGTAAGACATGTCAACTACCACAACTGCACAGTTTACCCTTCTCCTAGTGAATTTGCACGAGGATGGTTGTGCATATCAACCAAAATTATCAGAGGCTTCACTGCCTCTGCCCCTCGAACAACAACGTAAATGGTGCTGAACACCATCAAGCATCCATTCTTCCAAGCTATGTGTTATCTCATTCTAGGACAATCCTCTGGAGTCATAGACTCAAAACCCGTTCCTCATTGATCTCAAAACATTGTGCTCCTCCATAATCATTGTTCCATAATTACATAAACGCCCAGAAACGTTCTGGAATAGAATTAAATTATAAATAAAAAATAATTAGAATGCTACAAATTAACCAAAAATACAAATAAAAAAAAAGGATCATATACAAGCCTACAAATATGTTTCCTCAAAGAGCTAGCCAACCAAGTGCGTAGTTGCAAGCATACATTGTTTTATAAGTCAAAAGATTAAAGTATCTGACTGTCTGCAGGAGTTCTTTAAGCTCAAAAGACTCCCTAAGAGGCCTAACATGGGCTTATGGCCTCTCACATGACCAAGGGGCTAGTCAATGCTTGGTTCTACAATGTTCAGGCTCTATTTAGGGTAAAAAATTTATCTAGAGAGTGTCTCTTCATTAAGCATCTCTAAAAATTGACTTCTCGGGAGAGTGTTCACATCTCTCCAAACTTGCCAAACAAGAGACGGAGTGTGAGAATTTACCATACCCACTTGTCAGGCCTGTCACTTCTCAAATCACTGTGCCTCCTCTCATTTCTCAAACCCTTGTGCGGTCCTAAGCTTGTCCAGCTAAATAATGGACACGTTGGCACACGTAGAAATTTATGGGTTTAGGCAAGAACACAAGTATCAATATCAAGGTTGTTGTGTACCAGCTCGCAGGCAGTACGCAAGTAAAAGAAAGAGGTCATCACAACATTCCTAGTATTCCAAGCACATGGTGTTGACAAAGACAAATTTAAACAATTTTGCTCTTGATGCATAAAATTTACCTGTTCGTTACTTTCAACTTCCCCTAACTGCATCCTGATGGGCAGGCATTATGGAACCATAACCTTGCTATCATGGAGAAGCCGCTTTTGAAACAAAAGCCATGGGCAATTTAGTTCATGCAATCCTTGAGAACAAATCAAGGCAAAGAACTGAATGTTTTCCGAATACAACGGTGAAATTGAGTTGGATCCAGGAAAACAGGAACTAGATTCATAGACTCATTATGTTGCAGAAAGCCTGAAATTAGAAACAAATTTTCGTTTGTGAGTTGACCTTTTATCCCTGATACTCAAAAAAATGTTGTTATCAGTTCAGGTGACAAGTTCTTGAACAAACGCCAAAAGAAGGATGTAGTAGCAAACTGTTGGCGGGTGAAATCCACACACACACATCAATCATGGTAAGCACTACGGTGTTTCAATGATTCTGATTTATAGGCTGTGGACACGTCCATTTTTGTCTTGTCGTATTCCTTAAATTTACGCTTCGCAAGTTCATCAACTAGCCGCTTTGGCAAAGTGACATTGATGGCATTTGTATTGTTTTGACGAAAATACATTTGCGTTTGATAAATTTAACTTTTACACGAATCTGTCGATACAAGTATTTAGGTCATTTTGAAGAGTTTATTTGGCTTTGCGCTTTCTAGTAGACTGCACAATCAAACACCAACAAGAAAATATTATTTTGTCAGAGATTTAATTTAATTTAATTTAATTATCCCGTTATATAGTCAAAAGTAAATTATCTTCGCGTCTTTGAAGACGTCACGTGAAGTCCAGTGACACACCAGGCCAGCCATGCTCAATTAATTGTTGAAATTATTTACATTTTGGGCTTTTTCCTCATTCCTTAAGGATCTTAGGTCTTACTTATCCATGCTAAAATCTTTTTTTTTTTTTTTACATTGAAGAATTTCAAGCTTAATAAAAATATCAAAGGAAGGAGATCATAATACAAGCCTACAAATATGTTTCTTCAAAGAGCTAGCCGACCAAGTGCGTAGTTGGAAGCATACATTGTTTTCTAAGTCACAAGGATAAAGTATCTGATTGCCTTTGTCGATAGTAATCAGCAGTTTTTCAAGCCTTTCCACAAAAAAATCTGATCGAAATGAAAATGGTAACGCATCCCAGAGAAAGAGTGAAGATCATAAGGTAATCGAAGCTAAACTTGTACGATGGCCACCCTTGTTCATGGCGAGCTTAATTTTTCATAAAGAACTTTGTAAGCGTAAGCATCCAATCACGTGCATCTTTGATGTTTTTTGCCAGTGCTGGCTTCGTCGTGCACCACTATAGACTTACAACGGTGATTACCATCACCGTTACTTAAACCATGATTCTTAGATTCGAAACTATCAAACACCCGGTTTCCTCTCGTTGGAAAGGAATTTTTCTATTTTTAGATTTGACTTGTTTTTTTCGAGTGAAATCATGGAAAAAGAGATTTTTTTAACCTTTTGAATAAGGTGGAAGGCAACTTTTTTTTCCACCGATCTTGTGTTTGGTAAGTCCAGAAAATATAAACAAGGGAAAATTTATTGGACAAAATTTCAAATCACCTCTAAAAAGCAATCATTTAACATCTCTCTCTCTCTCTCTCTATATATATATATATATATATATAAAAGACAATTTGGTTGTCCCTAAATATCAGATCATAGAAGATCAATCAGCAGTTGAGGCACTGATATAATTGAAATTAGAACATTGGATGTAAAGATTGGAAGCCTCAACGTAGTGCCACCTGAAGACCCACCAGAAGAAGGTGACGATTCTTCTGTCAAATAACATTTTAGAAGTATGAAAAATAATGGACACAGCAAGTGCAACAACGGGTGCCTCTGCACTCCCCTTACTAAAACAATGGCATTCTGTGCAAGCAAAAGCAATACCAATAGCTGAGGTGAGGGCCTGCGAAACCCGTGACCAGAGCGGTTTGTTTTTGTCAACACCATGTGCTTAAGATGATCCCCTTTGGACATTTAAACACCATGGAGAAATCGTTATATTTCAAACCAGCCCGCAGTATGCAATTAAAAGAAAGAAGTCATCCCAACATTCATAGTCTTCCAAGCACATAAGCACATGGTGTTGACAAAAACAAATTTAAGCAATTTTGCTCTTGATGCACAACATGGAAATTTCCATGTAGCACCATCAATTTAACTTCCCTGTTGCATCCTGATGGGCCAGGGCCAGTCAGGCATGTCTATGGAAACCTGTCTTCAACCCAAAACAGAAACTGAGACGAGATGCGGGTTTTTGAAACCGAGACATGTCTCCAACCCGAAACAAGACGCCCGAGATGCCTCCCCGAGACATCTCCAACCCGATTCTTGACTTGAAACCGAGCCGGAGATGCCTCCCCAACCCGGTCCTTTGAAACCTATACCCGGTTCTTGCACCTCAAGTTCTCAACTCAAACCTATTTCCAACTTGAAACCTATACCCGGTTCTTGAAACAGGAGATGCTCCTCAACTCAACTCAAGGTAGTGTTTGATTTGATGGCCAGGAATTTTTTTGTAGCTCAGAAAATAAAATTCAATTTTTCAAAATATTTTCGGTTTATCTAACGCGGAATTTCCTTTTTTTACTATTGACGTCAGAATCGAAAACATTCTGGAAATATGTTTCCATCGGGAGGAGTAGAAAAATATTTTCGGGTTTATTTTTTTGCCGGTTACAGCACCCACGCATCCCTCCCACATCGCCTCCCTCCCCTCCTGCCACACTGCCTCCCTTCATCGCTTCCCTCGTGCCGCACTGCCTCCTTTCGTCGCCTCCCTCCTGCTCGTCGCCTCCCTCGTGCCGCACTGCCTCCTTTCGTCGCCTCCCTCCTGCCTTCGGCAACAACTCGCCTCCCTGCTTGATTGTTTTTCTACAAGCCAATCTGCAAGGTTTGGGGGTTTTGCTTTCAGATTTGAGGGTTTCGCAGCCCTATTCCTGTTGCCGCCTTTTTTCCTCTTTCCTCCGCCTCCCTCCTTCCTTCCGCAAGGGTTGATTAATGAAAGAGAATCATGCCTCCTCAACCCCGTTTGTCCCTCGTTTTTATTTCCTACACCAACAGAAAGTTGGCCAAACTATCTAAATATCATGCTATGTGCGCCTCTGAATCGCAGCAACTTACCCAAAAAAAAGCATAAAAATCTACGCGGAACAGTCAACGACAGATGACCAACATAAGCACGGGCAAATCTCAATATGTATTGCAATATCAAACATATTATGGATGATACTTCCAAAAAAATAAACTCAGGAACTGGCATGCCTGGATCGGGAAAAACCAAAGCTCGCCGAAAACAACCCTAAAAAGAGCAAGAAGATCGATTAGGGCTTTGATAGAGAACGGTACTTCTTCGAGCCTCGAATGAAAACCTCACCAGCGAGTAGAAGACCGAGAAAACGGATCAAACCAGGGTTCAACAAAGTTTGACAAGGCCTGTTTTGGACCAACAATCTAATGGACTGGACCCAAGCACACTGTCAGCCCATCAGTGGCTCGATAGGCTTGACCTTTTTTTTTTTGCATTAAAAAAATTAAATACAATTTTAAAAAGTAATTTGTTATAGTTTTCACTTTTATTTTGGTGCAAATCGGGGTTCTATTCGTGAAAGGGCCGTCTGACTGACCCATTAATAGTCAGTCATGTCGGGCTCCGAGCAAATGATCTAGTTAGGGAACCAAGTGCCTGGATCAAACAAAATATCAGAACTATTCATTTTCAAATGGTATAATAGTTCAGAAATATTCATTTTTTAACTAGTTTTCTATAACTTAATCCGTAACAATTTTCACATTGAACCTATAGATGTCTATATATATATATATGAACTTTTCTAATTTAAAATCAGTCAGTTATCTCTATGGCCGAACTGTTGCTTTTTTATTTTATATTACTAAAACCATCACCAAAAAGTGTATTCATCACTGAAAACTGTGGCAAGACGTAAATGCATTTTTTGCGACAAGTTTTAACAACACAAAATAAAAAAATTAACCATTCAGTCAGTCAGTATATATGTGAATTCTAAACACAATTATAATATTACTAAATCGTAATGATTGGCATTGAAAACTAACATGAAGGAGAGATATGTGCAGATGTAGGGGGAGATAGCTAAAGAGGCTGAAGTCTCTGGTTCTTTTTCCTTGCACCTGGGGTTTGGTGTTGTTTTAGGACATGGGTAGAAAATGATACACCAATTAAAATTAGAATGTCAGACCGTTTGCAATATAAAATAATAACACTTACAAGAACCAAACTTCAAATATACTATACCATACCCTTCAAAGCTCTGTGTGTGTGTGTGTGGAGTGCCTGTGCGCGAGTTGTGCTACGTGCTTGTTTGATTATGTGTGTGTGTATGAAGTCTCGTGAATAGGACTGCAAGAAATGGTGATCTCTCGAGATTCATGGGCTGTCTTTTGGAGGGACCTTATAACCCCCCCACTCCCCAACACTTGACATGTGATTTTGAGGAGCTCGTGAACAGACCAAATGTTGGGTGGTGGTGGACTGCAACGGGGTGGCCCCCACATAAGTACTAAGACCACGTGTTTGTCTTCAAAATCTCAAATTACTTCCATACCCTCGTAATTTCTGATTTTCAGTGGAGAGAACTTGGACGGACGCCCTCTCGTTCCGAACCCTCGATCTCTCTTCTCTTAGACCATGACTGCCATAAAGGCTACCTTACCTACCACTATTAAACTTCAACATTCGATAATCAAGAAGTTGTCACTACAACTATTTATTAAAGAGCACTAATCAAACCTGGATCTTTTTTAAAGACTCTTAGACATTCTATATTACACGTCAAAGTATTTTGGGGTACTAATATGCAATAAACCAATTTACGGGCCTGTGGTGAGAGATGGAAATGCATCGAATGTTCAAAAATTGTGTTTTTCTCTAAGAACATTCTTTATGTTCTGTTTGGATGACACGGATAAGTGACAAGATAAAAATTTATAATGATTAGGTTATCACACCTTTTTGAAGATATCTTCTTGTTGAAAGTCTTTCAAAAACTCGGTTTATAACATAACATAAACATCATTCTTGTATAAGGCCTTCCGTCGAGCCACCAGACAGCCTCTAATATTTTGAATTCAACTCCATGCATTAGTGAGCCCAGCTGGACACGATGAAACTCACCATGATCCGTAACTTGGTGTCCTTCACGAGTGAACCTGATCTGTGGCGCCATTGCACATCCAAGTTTTGCGAACTTAATTCGTTCACGTGCTGCCACTGGATCAAATCAAACGTACGTATAAGTTCGTATCTACGTCCGAGAAGAAGCAAATACAATATAATTCACTGGCTTAATTAGTTTCTTGCTGCAACCAATGTAGCTAGCTGGCTGTTTATACTTGCTAATAAGAGCTCCAACACAGGAAGTTGACATAGAGGCGCGCTTTGGAATCCTCTATGGTGCTTTGACCTTTATTATTATGAGCCTAATCTTAATGTCTTGTTCCAAAAAAAAAAGTAAAAAGACTTTGTTTCAAATAATTAGAAATGTTAGATACTTTTTCCAAACCTTTATTAGCATAGTTGATATTTGATAGCAACCGACACATAGTTTTCCCATTGAAACTATGAAGGAAGGGCAAAATGGTAAATCTGATAATCCTCGTTGAAGCTATGAAGGAAGGACAGTAAGGTAAATTTGGTGGAGGTCAATGTCTACTTTCATGCTAACGCAGAAACTTTTTGAATTTTGACCTTCTCTTCAAGCAATGACCTGAAAAAACAAACATGGATGAAATGACAGAAAAAGATCA
Source organism: Nymphaea thermarum (assembly GCA_011799765.1). Classification (NCBI taxonomy): domain Eukaryota; kingdom Viridiplantae; phylum Streptophyta; class Magnoliopsida; order Nymphaeales; family Nymphaeaceae; genus Nymphaea; species Nymphaea thermarum. The sequence goes on from JAANDH010001016.1 coordinate 72,613, forward strand.
TTCCTTTTATTCTAGTGATTTTTCTTTTTCGAAAATTTTCCACAAAACATAAAAACAACGGTCACATGGGTAGGCTTCACTCCCTAGCTAACGTGATTGCATTAAACAGCCACTCCATCCTCACACTACATATGGAGCGTCTCCTTCATGCAAAAGGGGCCATCGACCAAAGCGCTGTCTCCATTATCCAATCCCACCACCACCCTAAAACGAAAAAGGAAACCAGAGAAAGATAGTTACAGGCTTTCTAGCAACTACCCACATGGAGAATTTCAAGAAATCTCCAATAAAATCATGGAGGAAGGGGCCTACCAGGGGGAAGGGAGGACCCCAGAACTCCACCTGTGAGTACAGGGGAGTGAGGCAAAGGACGTGGGGCAAATGGGTCGCTGAGATCAGGGAGCCCAAGAAGCGGACGAGGCTCTGGTTGGGCTCCTTTGCCACGGCTGAGGAGGCCGCCATGGCCTACGACGAGGCTGCGCTGAGGCTCTATGGCCCAGAGGCTCACCTCAACCTTCCCCACCTTCATAGCAGACTCATGCCCTCTCCAATGAAGCCCCAGAAACTGATGAGCTGGGTCCCTTCCAAGAACTTCATGTCCATGTTCCCCTCCACTGGAATTCTCAACCTGAGCGCCCAGCACAATGTTCATGTGATTCACCAGAAACTTCAAGAGTTCAAGAAAAAGCACGCTAACAATAGTGCTCACGAAATGCATCAGCAGCAGACTTCGCCGGTCTCTTCCCCTCTTCCGGCTTCAGTCAAGCAGCTGCAAGATGTTCCACATCAAACTAGTGCAGAAGAAACTCTCTCTTCAGTTACAGCCGAGTTATCAGCTTCTGATGCAAGGGATCAGGCCAGTCAGCCTTTGCCTCGTATCCAACTAAAGCAGATCGATCTCAAGGAGTTCCTGCAACAGCTGGGACTGATGAAAGAAGAAGGTGGTGGCGCTGACGGTGGCGACACCGCTAGCTCTTCACTAATTCCTGAAGTCGCGTCGTTGGAGACGGACGTGCCAGATCACTTTGCGATCTCCATGTTTGATCAGCAGCAGCAGCAGCAGCAGCATCTCAACTGGGACGAATTGCTGGAGGTGCAGTCATTGGAGGCGCATAAATTCGACTACCAACATGATTTTGAGCTTGATATGCACGAAGACCTCATGAGCTTCTCTGCTTCCATCTGGGATTTTAATATATAGTAGCTTGATTTGGTGTCTATAAGCAGAATTAGAGACTTTTCTTTGTTTTGGTAGATCTAGGACTTAGTCCAAATTAGTTTAGCTTTAGTACTGCAGTTAAATATTTTTCCCTTAATTTTGATATATTATTTGGCATTTACCATGCATATAGGATGCTTACCATGAAAGTGGAAAAATGATAAATGTTGAGCCAAGAAGAGAGCTTAGGTATAGAATAAGTAAACCCCCCCCCCCCCCAACCCCCAACCCAAAAAAAAAAAAGTATTAATGTTACTTGATTTGAGTTGTATCTTTGCAAGGTAAATTAATAGCCTTTTCTTGAGAGTGTTAAAGCACTTTACTTTTTGGAGCATAATTTGATGTAGAAATTGCTTACACTACACAAACTGCACACTGTTCACCAATGTGTGTGTGTGTGTGTATATATATATACACACACACACACATTTTGGAGCATAACTTCATGTAGAAATTGCTTACACTACACAAACTGCACACTGTTCACAAATGTGGACATATATATATATATATATATATATATATATATATATATATATATATATATATATATATATATATATATATATATATATATATGCAAAGTTTTTCAATCTTGCATGTAGACGGTAGATGAGAGAAAGTAAAATTATACTCTCCTCCCTAAGCTCATGTGAGAATCAGCAAGAAATGAGACCCGACTTGTTGGTATGGGTTGTCATCAGACTAAAGGCATGACTGTTGTGTTTTATAGCCTACGAATTAATTATCATCATGATCCTAAGTATATGAAAACAAACATGACCTAGTTTTAGAAAAGATCTGGTTTTATAAATCCAAATGAATCATGAGGTGAGATTTATGAATTAGGAAAACTTGAAAATGATGCCTAGTTCATATCCAACTCATCATCATTGATCAATGCAAAGTGAACCTAAGCTATCATGATGCATGTGATTACATTATACAAAGTCAAAGTTCTTGCCTTTGAGGGTTCTGGGTATGGGGCATGACCCTAGCAGTCCAAGTTTGAATCCGATATCCATCCCAATATTAAAGTTCATGAGCCGAATTTACATCCATGATCTGAAGTTCAAATTATAAAAGATCCAACTCTATTGCTAAATTGATCTAGTTCTGATAGCATGATATGACTTTGTCTGGATCGAAATTAAGGCCAAATATTTCATAATCTAAACTTGAGATCAAGATTTGGTATCATTAAATTCTAGATCCAAGATCCTATTTCGTAATCTAGGGCTATAATTTAATATTATGAGATCCAATTTCGAATAATCAAAATCCAAAATTCCAAATCTGAGCCATTATTTGGATTCCATATGGATTATATCCTCAAGATTAGACTTGTCTAATTCAAGATCCAATATCTCATATTTAGGTCCAACTATGATATCTAACCATATCAAGAGAAATGAATTAAACATCCACCATCGATTTGTTTAGACTTAATATCTGATTTCAAATATCTAGCTTCAAGTTTGAGGTTTTAAACCTAAGCGGCCGTTGCATTTTTAGGGTTCAACCTAACTAAGGTTGTAGAATCTCCATGCTGGGAATCAGCTAAAGTAGGGTTTTATGTTGAAGTCTTCAATATCTAGTCTTAGTTAAATATTGAATGGGATTTCAGGGGACAATTAAGGACTCAGGTCTAGGGTTTAGGAATCATGGCAGAGAGTTACAGGACTGCTCTGAGTTAGACCCTAGAGGACTTGAACATGGGTTGGTTCTAGGTTAGATCTTGACTGCGCATGAACCTAAGGTTTTAAAAATATTTATAATAGAGTTTTAATTTGAGAAAACATTTTGAAAACTATAATTTATGTAAGTGTACTTACCTTGAATTTAAAACAAATGGGGACCTTTCACGTGCCCAAATTATCATAAAAAACAAGACATTTTATCCTTTTGATTTAATTTCTAGCTAAAGTGTGGTGGGTGCATCATGTAAACCGAAGTGCATATGCATCCCTAGATCTATGAACGACATATATTAAAAGGGATACCATATGATTTATGCAGGGAACAAAACTTTAAGCTAAAACTGAAATTAAAGAAGAGAAGGAGAAGGAGGGCGCATACCTTACCCCGACGCCTAACCTAGAGACGTAAAAATAAAGTTTATCTTGGAAAGCAATAAATCAAACTATCCTAACACACACCGAAGCTGAAACAAGAACTTCCTCCAATTTCTTGTGCTTTTCTTAAACTTGGGAGTTCATGCCTAGAAAATGGTGGAGGACGAGAGAGAATTCATCCCTTTTGGCGGATACGTGGGCTAAATTTTGGTGATTGAAACCTGTGCCCTTTCATGTTGCTACATACTGAGTAGATAACCGTATATTAAAACATGTATGCTGCAGACATGAGTTAGAATTTTGTTCATTTCAGATGCAATCATGCATGAAAATCGATTATGACTGAAGCATGCTGATTTTGTCAAATTTTAAGAGTTCCCCAAAGATGTTCATGCTGATAGATTTAATACAAAATGAAATCAAGACAGACATTTTGGTGCAGAATCATAGAACATACATATATAATGCACATACATTTGGTGTCATTATGGAGTGTCCAGATTTAAGGAATCTGAACGTTGGACCTAAACATGATACTTGATCTGGATCTAGAGAAAGTTCTAGGAGGTGTATTTAAACCGGATCTGATGGTCTGATTTCAAGGATCTAGAAATGAGATCTGAATCTGAATAGATACAAATCATAGACCTGGATGTTGATAAAAAATCTGGATCAGAGTTCTGACACTGAATGTGCCCTAACCGGATTTAGTCTGGCTTAGGAGGGCTCAAGCTCTACTGCACACCAACTCAAGCTGGCGCAGTTCAGGTTCAGGGCAGGCTCAACATGCGCGTGGGCCTATTGACTTTAATTTGAGTTCATGTGTAATCCTAGCTGAGGTTCGTGTGGCTGTAACTTAGGTTTATGCAATGTATTAAAAAAAGAGAAATTTTTTACCTCTGGCATAGAAACTGGCTTCTGCAAGTCGTGTGGGTAGATTGACCACACCCTAACGTGAGTTTAGTCAAGCTTTAGGAACGTGCCAACTTTTTGTGTCAAAATTCCTTCATTTACACCTCCAAGATTGTGTGTGTCTCTCTCTCATTATATATATATATATATATTTGTGTTTTACTCCCCGTAACTCTTCCTCAGCCGGGCTTAGGCAGAATAGCAGAGCAAGTCTTAGTAGCAAAAATGCGTTCCTCGTCATTACATTAACATTAATATGTTATGCTTGCTCGCGGTAATTGTGGCCTCTCGAGAGAATCGATGACTGCATCTTTGATGCACTGCTAGTACATCACCTGAGAATTCTGAATTGGCTGGTTGTAAATAGCCCCAGGGCTATATATATATATATATTTACACCTCCAAGATTGTGTGTGTGTGTGTCTCTCTCTCTCACATTATATATATATATATATATATATATACACACACACACACACACACACTGAGAAAATGAATTTATACTCGCCTTCCTAAGCTCATGTGAGAATCACCAAGAAATGGGACCCGACCTGTCGGTACGAGCTCTGAATGCTTTTATCAGGAGTAATCTGTAAAAGGCTAGACTTTTGTGTTCTAGAGCCTAAGAATTGATTATTGTCATGATCCTAAGTGCATGAAAACAAACTAGTCTCAGAAAAAATTGGTTTCATAAATCTAAGATTGGGAAAACTCGAAAAATTATGCCTATCTCATATCCAACTCATCATTGATACATGCAAAGTGAACCTAAGCTATTATGATGCATGTGACTACGGTCCTGATCTCGAGTTTGAGGGTTCTGGGTGTAAGGGCATGACCCTAGCGGTCCAAGTTCGAATGCAATATCCATCCCAATATGTTTACTGGCCATAAAAAAAGGATAGTGGATGAGTAATACCGTTAGATGCATGGCCGCTTCAGCATCGGTAATAGTTTGGAGATTGGTATTTCAGGGGTTTGGAAGGAATGACAATGGGACTATCTGAAGTTGTGGTTAAAAGAATGATTAAAGAGATTTCTTCCCTGTGATGTCTATGGTTCTCAGGAGACGCTATGTAAATGTAAGGTTACGTGCTCTAGATAAAGGATGGTAAGGCATTTCAATTGATGGAATTGTCGACCATTGAATGCTTTCTCTTATGTGCGGGTCCCGAAGCTTGGTTTGTTGGTTTTTTCGGCTTTCTAGCAAAGCATACTCAATATGAATCACACACACAAAAAAAAAAAATCACATTGGTGACAATAGAGAAAAGTAGACAAGTGAACCAATAAATAAATAAACAAACAATTCATAATCCCATCAATTGTTATGATGCATACACACGCACCCACCTGAGGAAGAACACATGATGCTACCCAGCTCATCGATGTATTTAGGACAGGCCATGTGTAGCGTACAGTCTCAAACATGATAACATTGGCATAGTTTGGGGTACTCTCTACTATTGAGGCTCACATTTCGTTGACCTAACTGCATCCCACCTCACTGCCTCATGCCAGGGATGGTCCGAGGAAGGAGCACTTTATACATCGATTCCTGCATTCAAGGAAGGTTCCGATCACGTGGGTCCCTTGACCTCTATGCCACCTAACCTGGCCCCTTTTATGTTTTACAATTAAGTTCGACACTTTCGATATTATACTTTCCATTTCTGGTATATTGGGCCGTTCTCAAACTTTTCCTTTATACCATCAAGCCGAAAATGTCAAAATAACTCATGGGAAAACATTTGCGTAAAGTAAATAAACAACCATCATGCTTAATTAATTCAATGCATGAGCATACTTTCACAAATATCAACTTTACCTTGCTTACATTATCAAATACGCTCATCTCAAGGCTAAGGCACAGGTTTACCATCAAACAACTCACTCTTAGAACTCAATATCAAGCTTGTATCACCAACACAAATCTAGTTTCGTATTTGAGTGTGGCACGTATTTTTAAAAATAGATACAATTAATTAACGCGCATGTATGCATGAACATGTATTCAAATAATCAAACTGAACTTAATTAACTTAAGTCATTTGCTTAAACTTGCAATCTACTTCAAGCCTTCTAAACATCAACTTTGCTAGCCGAAGCACTCTATGAGGTACATGATTAATCTAATTATGCGTTATTTACATGAAATCTTAACTAAAACTCTGTGTGGTTAATTGCCCGCCTGGTTTCATCTTGACTCTAGGTATGGCTAAGGTAGTCTAACCGAAGCTGGACTGTAGCTGACCAAAATTTACTAGTAATCATAGTCGATTAGGGCATGCTAGGTCCCACGGCCTAGCTTAGCCCATGGTCAAGTTTCACGGTACAACAAACCAATACGCGGTTCGACACAGACTTCAATGTAACGTAGACAATTAAGCCACACGAACACTGTTAGCACAATATGTTCATTGCTCATATGCGCTATGCGCAAAATGACAGAGTTCAAGATTTCTAATGAAAATTCAGCAGCATAGCATCTCATCTATTGGTCTGATTTTATGGATTTTGATCCGTCAGAATCGTAGAGGAGAGCTTCAACGTGCAAGCTAAGACAAACAATTAATATTTCTACAATAAACAATATAAAATTTTATATGTAATAAAAAGTTACAATAACTTTTATTATATATGATATTTTGGCAAAATCTGTGATTATAATGTGCAAGAGGAAAGATTCGGCAAAGTTTCGTCATCGGAAGATACTTTCTCTCTTCTCTATTTTCTCTCTCTTCCCTTTCTTTCTCTCTTCTACCTCTTTCCTTTCTTTCTTTCTCCTCGTCATCTCTTTTTCTCCTCTCCTCACTCTTTCTCTTCTTTTCCCTCTCCCTCCTCTCCTCCTTCTTTCTCCTCTCCTCTCTTTCTCTTCTCTCTCTTCCTCTTCTTCCTCGCGTTTGGATCACAAAGGCAGGGGAGCTCAATTTTGTAGAAAACAATAATATATTTTAACAAGGTTTATTCAATTAATTAAATTTAAATAATTAGTTTCAATACTGGTTTAGCTTATAAAGTTAGCTTAAGAGCTCTAATCGGTCATTAGTTGGATGCTTAAGCTCTTAAACTATCATTAGCTAGACATAATTAGATTATCATAATTTAATTTTTATTAGTCAATTACTAATCTACCCTTGTCATGACAAAAAAGTACATGTTTTCCATTGACCAATGAACATAATACCCTGATCTTGCTGATTTTTTTTAATTATTTTAGACTCTTAGTTTGACTACGAAGTTCGTAACCATCGGACCTCCATTTTCCGTCTGGTTTTAAACATGAGCGTTCTAGATCATATACGCTTATATATATATATATATATTATTAGTTTCAAATTCTAATGTTGTCTTAGCAATACCCACAATAAGGTTCAAGAACTTCTAAGATTAAAACTAGAATTTATAAATTGTTTCTATGTCAAGAAGCTGTATGCGACACTAACAAATTGATAAAATAGCCGTGAGTTCCATTCCAATAGGCATTAAGTTCCTGGGTTAGTGGGGTATGTCATAATACCAAATTGAAGTACATTTCCCCTACTCCAAACCTGACACACGTTTAGGCTATCCATTGTCCCCACTACAAACCCCAACACAACCCTGGACCCCAAGAGTAGGGGGAAGGGAGCTTTGACTCATACGGTCAAATATTTTTCCCACCCAAAGTAGTGAAAATGGGCTAAGACCACCAAAAGAACCTCCATCCATAACTTCTAGCAGAATATCTAACCTGACATCTAACTGCTTGAGATAGTGAAAGAGGATGGTGACACCCATTTACTCTTGAACTATAGAATGTAGATCAAAAAGAAAGTTAGAGCCAATGTCTAGAAGTAGGATTGTAACGCTTTTCGTTTTGGGGCAGGTCTATCTGGATCGGGTCCAGACCTGGACCCGATCTCCACGCGCAAGAGGAAGCCCGACACCGTCCTCTCCTCCCTTGTCTTTCCCTCTTCTCCCTCGTTTCCCATCTTCGTCTCTGCCTCAGCTACGACCGCAACACAGAGAAGAAGAAGGCAGAGGTTTGAGCAGCAGCGACAGAGGTGTAGGGCGACGACGGCGACGCATTGGGTGAGTCTTGTCGTTCCACTGCTTCTTCCCTTTTCTTTCTTCTTTTTTCTTTCTTCTCCTCCTCCCTCTCATGTTGTTTCTGTCGTTGCCCTCTAACCCGAGTCTTCCCCCTCCCTCACCCACACTCTCTCTGCTAGAGCTCTCTCTGCCTCTTCCTCTCTCTCCCGTGTTGTTCCCCTTTCTGCCAGCTCTCTCTCTCCTGCACTCTCTCTCTCTCCATGCTCTCGGCTCAAACCCTCTCTCTATTCACGCCCTCTTTCTCTGCATTCTCTCATCTTCTCTCTTCTCTCATAGCACTCCTTCTCCTTGCTGCTAGCCTCCTCCCACTCACCTCTCTCGTATTCTTCCTCTTGTCTTCCACCTCCCTCACAGCTGATTGCCTTTTTTTAATGGCAGACCCCTCTCTTGAGGGCCCTTTTCATCGATTTTGACTCTATTATGGCTTTTTGATCAATTTGCAGCTTGGGGACGCATCTTTCCCCTCATTGCAGCGAGGTGAATGCGTTGGTGCTGGCGGCATTGAGGGATTTTAGGTTGTATATTTTTTGTTGGAGTACTTGTAAATATTGTTTGAGCATGGTAGAATTAAGTATTGGTGATTTTATGATATATGTTAGCGACTTTGTTTTTTGGGGATAGTCTAGGATGGTTTTGAAGGACAGTTATCCATGTCTACAATGATCTTATAAGCATGATGAGCTGTTTTTCGAAGCAATTAGGGAGCATGTTAGAGACTTGACATTGTGGAGAAGGTGTAGGACCATCATTGTGAACTCGTGGAGCACGCCATTGTCGACGTGCATAGTACTTGTTGGTTGGGGACTTGTGTGTATTATTGGGAAGACACTTCAACTAAAGAAAGCTAATGAGAAGTGTGTTAGTGATAGATTGATCGAAGCTTTAAGTTGAGTTTGGTCACAACTTCAAAGAGTTGGAAAGATACCTATTGGAGGGTTTCATATGTCGATACTACCCATCGACACCTTCTTGAGGCGATGACATGCCTCAATGATTATATTTTACACCTGTATAGATTGTAAAGCGAAACTAGTAGAAATCTTATCTTTTGCTTATGTTTGCAGGTACACTGGGCATGACCCATTGACCTTGAGTGACCAAATTCGAAGTTGGAGGCGTTTTGGTTGTTTTGTGGATGCGTGACAGGTATGACGGCATTCCAGGCAAATCCCTGCCTAGGGCCAACTTGAAAATGTGTGTCCCTAGGATCGTTGAATCCTAGGATTGTGATGTGATTGAATGATTGTTTTGTGAGTGAATGTATGTATGCATGCACATGATTTGATATATGATAAGCTTGTTTTGAAAAGCTATTAGAAGCTGGTTTTGAAAATCGTAATGTATTTGCATGTGTAAGCTAGAATTGATAACTGCTTAGGATAGATGAGGTGGGGTATTGATGAAGGGGTGAAATGTCAGTTACTTGATGAAGCTCACAAATCCAGATTTGCTATACACCCTACCAGTACAAAGATGTTTCAGGATATGAAAAGAAACTTTTGGTGGCCTGGAATGAAACGTTGTTCGCACCCCACCCCTTTTCAAGGAGGTCGAAATGCGAGTCAGCAAAATTCTTTTAAAATTGGGGTTTTGAGAAAATTTTCAAGAGAAAGGGATCCGCCCGTCGGTACGAGGTCCAACCGTTCCTGCTGCCTTTAACAGGGGTAATTAGACCAAGGACTAAGGATCATTTGGATCATGTATAAGTTATTGATGCAAATCCTATATGCTTGTGCATTGAGGTTTTGGAATCAAGAACCAAAATTCATTTTGAATAAGTGATTGGAACTCATTTTGAAGATTGGAGGATTTTCAAATTGGTTCAAAACCTTTATTTTTGTGCCATTCTATTTGAAATACATAATCTTGAGGATTTTGAAGATTGAAATTGAGTTCTTTGTTGTGAACTCTAGATGATTCATGAGTTGAAATTATGATCAACTTTGGAAGATAGCTAAGTTTCCTTAGCAAAGAAAAATGATTTTTGAATGCTTCTTTTGTTAAATCATAAAACATAGATTCCAAATTGTTCGAAAACATGTTGTTTTCCAAATGCACTTTGACCAAAAGATTACGAATGCTTGTATTTTCTTTTGAAATTAAGTGAAGTTTACAAATTCTCGTTGCAATATGACTTGGTCACTTTTTGCAACTCAAATTTGAATCACTTAATTTCTTGAGAATGTGCATGTGGTGCTATTGATTTTGAGTGAAAGTGAATGCATGAAACGAGAAAGGAAACTATATGGAACATTCATTCTTCTCTCTCTCATAATCCCTCAAAGTTCATTCATATAAAACATACATTCTTCATTCTCTCATAATCTCTCAAAGTTCATTCATATAAAACATACATTCTTCACTCTCTCATAATCTCTCAAAGTCCATATTGCACACCATACAATCTATGCATGAAGATTGATTAAAATGTAGGACTTTCTCTACATATGATTATTATATGATTAAGCACATAAATTAGAGATGTAGTCCATAAGCTTGAGACTTGACATGAAACTGTCAAAATGAAGAAAAATATATGAATGATGTCAAAATCAAATTTTGAAATAGATGGGAGACGTGGATGGCATCCACTTATGTCTCAAGATAGCTAAAAAAAATCAGACCTTGTGTTGATTTAGATAGCTGAAAATTATGGACATTGATTCCAATAAAGGCTTGTTTCTTAGATAGAAACAATAAGTCTTTCAAATAGATTTAAATTCCAGATTTGGTAGTAATGAAATTGTCAACTACTTTGGATGATTCTAGGATAGTTGGCATTTCAAATATATAAACTTTGACGTGCTTAAACCAATTCCTATGGAACATGGTCTGATTTCAACACCTAACATACATCGTATGTATGGATTTCTGAAATCAAGCAAATTTTAAAATGAAATAGAATTGATTTCATAACTTGGTACTAAGAAAATCAAAATAAACCATCTTCTTAAAACCAGTTTGGAAACATGTTCCAATCTGATTTTAAGAGAGGAAAATAAACAAGAGATTGGATACGTCTGTGCATATATGTAACAATGTACACATATATGTACCTTACTTCTTTAAAATGAAATTGCATGAAGGGAACTCACAACTCACGAATTGTGAAGATTCATGGCCGGGTTCTTTTACGTGGGAAGATTGAAAACTTGTTTCAAATCTCCCCTACTACCCTTGATCAATTGAATAAAGCATGAAACAAAATAACTTTAAATAGAAAGGGATAAATGAATTCTCAAGAAAGTTCATCCTTAATTTTGCCATGCAAAGGTGGATTACATTCATGAGAACACATCCATCCCTTATAGGCATTTTCATCATACATGATGCAGCAAAATCACTCTCTTGCCGTGGGATTCTCTCATGGTAGGGAGTTCAAAATGGTATTAGGTTGGTTCATTTGAAAGGGACGTGGCCTTGGGGCCCATTTCAAAATTTGATTCGTGGGTTCATATTTAAGAAAAACAACGACGTATGCATGCATTATGCATTAACATGTACATTGAAGCGTAGGTTTCCCTTAGCTGGACATCATTCCCAGCCGTAAGCAAATGAAAATAGACCCTCCCACGAGTTGCTGGAATTAAAATAAATCAACAAGAAGTTAAAGTAGAAGAGAAGTGAGTTAAAATCACCTACCTTGCGGTCTTGATGCTTGTCCTTCGTCTTCACTTGATTTCTAGATCGAGCAATCCTAAGCAAGAATCCAAGCTCGTATTCGAGCTTAGCAAAGCTAGAAGTAGAATAGCTTGTTTGCTGGAATTTGTAATAGGAAAGAAGGCTTCTCACCACGAAAATCCTAAGTAAGGGTTCACTTAAGCACCCTAACTTAGCAAAATCAATGGGGAGAATAGAAGAAAATGAGGAAGAAAATGGAAGAAAGGGGTAATAGGGCTTGGACGAACCTCTCCTCTCTTCCTTAGCTTCTCTCTCCTAGCTCCTTGGCTGCAGCAATTTGATAGAATGCTCCAAAATTCGTCCTCCCCTTGGTGGCCAAGGTGAGGTTTATATAGAGGAGGAGGTGGGTTCAACCACCTCCTTAAATTTGCCTTGGAAGGTTAACCAAGGCTTATGGAGATGAAAAATGAGTTAAATGAGTTTTAATGACTCTATTTATTCATCCTTATCTCAATTACACGAGCTAGATGAGCTGGGTTAGGTTTGGTCAACTTGGTTCAGACCTAGCTGATCAACTTTGACCAAAAATTTGGACGAAAATGCCCTTGCACAGGGTTTTTTTTCTTATTTTGTGCTTTTTATTTTTTATTTTGTTTAAAATCGAGCTTGTTAGGTTAAAACCTAGTTACTAAGCTCCAAATGCCATTGAAATATGATAATTAAATTTAAATTTTAATAAAATTCGAAAATTTCATCAAATTTGGTTCGAAAAGGGTATTTTCGTCCAAAACTTGATTGAAAATGGATTTCGACTGAATCAAACTTTCATTTGAGAAATTCAATTTAAATTTGGTATTTGATTCATCCATTTGACAAATTCAAGTGTTTATTTGTCTTTTATAAACCAATTTAGGCTTTTTAATCTCAATTTGGCCGTAGAAGGGCAAAATTGTTCAAATTGATCAATTTCGACCAATTGACCAAAGTCAAAGCTCATTTGCGAGTAGTTTGACTTTGTTTGAGGTAATTTGATAAATTTAGGTCAAGAAAGCTCTTAATTGAGCTAAATTGTACTTTGACTGAGTTTAGTCAAAGTGGGTTTGGTTCGGTCAAAGTCTATTTTCATCCATTAATTGGATCGTGAGACACACCTACTTTTTGACCAAGCTGAGCTTAGGTTGACTGAGCCTAGCTAAGATTTGGGTGCACTAGGGTCGAACCTACTTGGACTAAGTGGGTTTGACCAGCCTAGTTATTACTTTTCGAAGATTGAAAACCCTTTAAATAAGACCTAATTAAAGAAGAGAGAGATGCATAAATGTTTCTCTTTTCCTAGGTTTTTAGTTATGATATCATTCATTTCTCCTTAAAAATGATTTTTTTTTTTCATTTAATTGGGAGAAAACATTTATTTATTTGTTTATTCATTTATTTAAATGGGGTGTGACCCCTGGGGGGGCCTTTTGACCACACGGGCTAGGTGGGGCCCACAAGTGGGTCTCACGTAGCATTCTAGACCAAATTAGATCCAATTCTTGGATCCAAGTCAAAATTTGAATTTTTCAATTGGATTTGGGTTTAAAATGACATTTGTAATCGAATTTGGATTTCAAATTACATTTGTAATTGGATTTGGATGTCAAATGACATTTGTAATCGTTTGGACTCGTAATCCTGCATTGGGATTAGTATCGCGAGTCAAATTCATGATTTGAATCTAAATTGTTCTTTAGATTCGAAATTGGCTTTGAAATTGCAAATTTTCACAATTCTTTTGTGAAATTTTCACATTGCTTCAATTTTGTTGTGGAAAAATTTGGGGTGTTAACAAACGTGAAATAACAGAATATGTAGCAAAGTGCTTAGTTTGCCAGCAGGTCAAAACAGATCATCAACGGCCATGAGGCTTGTTGCAAAGAATTGATATCCCAGTATGGAATGGGAAGACATTACGATGGATTTTGTGGTTGGTTTGCTTCACACTAGAAGACAACATGATGTCATACGGGTATTGTTGATCGACTTACGAAGTCCGTCCTCTGCCAATCAGAATCAGTTAGTCCTTAGAAAGTCCCGCAGACTTATATATTGATGAGATAGTGAGATTGCATGGAGTGCCAAAGTCTATCATTGCGGATTGAGATCAACGTTTTACCTCTAGGTTTTAGGGGCAATTGCAAAAGACATTGAGTACCAAGCTTAGGCTAAGTACAACGTTCCACCCCCAAACTGATGGGCAATCTGAGAGGACCATTCAGACCATAGAGAACATGTTGCGTGCTTGTGTTTTGGACTAGAAATGAGAATGGGATAAACATGTAAGATTGACAGAATTTGCATATAATAACAGGTACCATTCTAGTATCGGGATGACACCTTTTCAGGCTTTGTATGGAAGGCCGTGCAGATCGTCAGTTTGTTGGACCGAATTGGGTGATGACAATATTGAAAACCCTTTAGTACTACAACATTACACCGACCAAGTACAATTAATAAGGAAGAAGTTGTTGACTGCTCAGAGTAGACAAAAAAACTATGCCGACATTCGACATAGAGAGTTGGCTTTTGAGGTTGGTGATCATGTGTTCATGAAGATTTCACCTACTAAAGGCGTTTTTTGATTTGGTATTAAAGGAAAGTTGTGTCCAAGGTTCATTGGACCATTTGAGGTATTAGAGAAGATCAGAGATGTGGCATTCAGACTGGTTCTACCACCTAACTTGAGCCATGTTCATGATGTTTTTCATGTTTCTATGCTTTGAAATATGTACCAGATCCTAAACATGTGATTGATTTTCAAGGTATTCAAGTGCAAGATGATTTGACGTTGGAAGAAAAACCTATTAGAATTGTGGATCAAAAAGAGAAAGTGTTTCGCGCGAAGAGGATTCCTTTAGTGAGAGTGGAATGGCAACATCATGGGTTGAAGGAGAGCACATGGGAACTTGAAAAGGATATGCAGAAGAAGTATTCACACTTGTTAACAGACTGAGGTGTGATCTAAAATTTCAAGGACAAAATTTTCTTTAAGGAGGGTATGATGTAACGTTATTCGTTTTGGGGCGGGTCTATCTGGATCGGGTCCAGACCCGAAACCGATCTCCATGCGCAAGAGGAAGCCCGACACCGCCCTCTTCTCCCTCGTCTCTCCCTTAGCTACGACTACAGCACAGAGAAGAAGAAGGCGAAGGTTTGAACAACACTGACGGAGGTGTAGGGCGACGGGGGCGGCGGCATTGGGTGAATTCTGTCCTTCCCATGCTTCTTCTCTCTTCTTTCTTCTTTCTTCTCCTGCTCCCTCTCACATTGTTTCTATCGTTGCCCTCTAACCCGAGTCTTCCCCCTGCCTCACCCACGCTCTCTCTACTAGAGCTCTCTCTGTCTCTTCCTCTCTCTCCCGTGTTGTTCCCCTTTTCTACCAGCTCTCTCTCTCTCCGCACTCTCTCTCTGTCCATGCTCTCTCCTCAAACCCTCTCCCCTCTGTCTGAACCCTCTTTGCTCGTCCTCTCTCTATGCACACACTCATTCTCTGCATTCTCTCCTGCTCTCTCTTCTCTCACAACACTCCTTCTCCTTACCGCCAGCCTCCTCCCACTCACCTCTTTCGTGTTCTCCCTTTTGTTTTCCACCTTCCTCACAACCGATTGCCTTTTTCAAATGGCAGACACCTCTCTTGAGGCTCCTTTTCGTCGATTTTGACCATATTGTGGCTTTTTGATCAATTTGCAGCTTGGGGACGCATCTTTCCCCTCATAGCAATGAGGTGAATGCGTTGGTGGTGGAGGCATTGAGGGATTATAGCCGTTTGAGGACCTCTCGAACTCGTGAGGTGGCTGTCGGGAGGACTGCAGTAGTTCGGACTCTTTAATTGGGGTGATCAAGGCTTAATCGAGCCTATATTGTTGTATATTTTATGTTGGAGCACTTGTAAATATTGTTTGAGCATGGTAGAATTAAGTATTGGTGATTTTAGGATATATGTTTGCGACTTTGTTTTTTGGGGATAGTCCAGGATGGTTTTGGAGGGACGGTGATCCATGTCTACAATGATCTTATAAACATGATGACCTATTTTTCGAAGCAATTAGGGTTAGAGACTTGACATTGTGGAGAAGGTGTAGGACCATCATTGTGAAGTCATGGAGCACGCCATTGTCGACGTGCGTAGTACTTGTTGGTTGGGGAATTATGTGTATTATTGGGAAGACGCTTCAACTAAAGAAAACTAATGAGAAGTGTGTTAGTGATAGATTGATTGAAGCTTTGAGTTTAGATGTTTGGTCACAACCTCAAAGAGTTGGAAAGATACCTATTGGAGGGTTTTGTGTGTCGATACTATCCATCGACACATTCTTGAGGCGATGACATGCCTCAATGATTATATTTTACACCTGTATAGATTGTAAATCAAAACTAGTAGAAATCTGATCTTTTGCTTATGTTTGCAGGTGCATTGGGCATGTCCCATAGACCTTGAGTGACCAGATTCGAAGCTCGATGAGTTTTGGTTGTTTTGTGGACGCCTGACATGTATGACGGTATTCCAGGAAAATCCCTGCCTGGGGTCAACTTGAGAATGTGTGTTCCTAGGATCGTTGGATCCTATGATTGTAATGTGATTGAATGATTGTTTTGTGAGTGAATGTATGCATGCATGCGTATGATTTGATATATGATAAGCTTGTTGTGAAAAGCTTTTAGAAGCTGGTTTTGAAAATTGTAACGCATTTGCATGTGCAAGCTAGAAATGATAACTGCCTAGGACAACTACGAGCCAATCACGAATCGAGACTACTCTCCGAAATTTGGCTAAGTTTTGAAAGATGTGATTGATGTGTTTGATAAGATGTGAGTTTTTATGAATGTGAATGTTATGATTTATTGCATATGTATTGCCGTGGGCAATGATAAATTGAATGGTAGTTGTACCCATATTGTTATGACGGCTAGCTAAGACTGTTATTGTTATGTGTAGCCCTCGTGTGGAGGCAATTGGACGTGTGAGTGCACTCGTGAAGTGAACCAACCTCATGAGCTAGTCAGTCATTTTGTGAATGTGCAATTAGAATGATAATAATGAAAGCATAAGAGATGAGAGGCCAATGGGATATGGCTATGTCTTTGAGAGTTGTCCCGCCTTCGCCACTGGACTCGCCTGTTCAGAGCGCAGGAGGTGCAAGGGCCTAGGTTACTGTTATGTGATGTGCTTGGAGCGTTGGGCTCCCCCGCCTTCCCAACTTGGTTGTCCTAGGGAAGGCTGGGCATCTCTCTTTGGAATTCACACATCCATGGATGAGTGCTCTACCGCTGCAGCGGGTGAATGGATCCATACTATTTTGGCCCACCACGGGGGTTGTCTCTCGGCTGTACGCCGTCCGCGGTGTGCACGTGCATGTTTTTGCACCCACAGGAACTGTCAATTCACTGAAGCTAATGAAAATGAAAATATATGAATGAAATGTATGTCAATGATGTGCATGTGAATGAAATGAATGAGAATGATATGTTTATGCATGTCTTGCATGTGAGTTGAAATTGTGTTATTGTGGCCATTGAATGACCTTTACATGTCGTGGTATATGTGAGGGGCCTTCTTGGTAAGTGATGTGACTATGCCCTGTCACGACATGATGATGGTTTGTTGTTATAATTGTGATTATCTCATATTTAAGCTCATACCTAAAGGGTTTGGGGATTTACTGGCTTGTTGTCATACTGCGACGGCTAAGCCTTCAGTTGTTTTATTTTTCAGGTTTTGGCGGACCCGAGACAACAGGTTGATCAAATGGCTTCACCCACATATTGTGAAGGTTTTGGGTCCTTTGTAGTGCTTGTGCGTCTTATTTTGATTTTGTTGATGTCTTGTTTTTGTTAGGCATCAATTATGTGGTTTGAGACATTTTTGTTATGCACAGATGTAATTTTGTATTAACTGAAATTATTGTATAAATGAAAGTTTGCCCTATTGTTTCGAATGACATAACTCCCTCCTTTTTGAATTGTCGTCGCACCTCAATGCTTTATGTTTAAGAAAAAAAAATTATTTGAGGGTCAAAAGGTTGGGCTGTGACAAGGATGATCAAAGGGAACCACTTCTTACATCCGGTCAAGATCCCGCCAACGATAGCAACATAACACTCTAGTTAAGGGGCTTGACCTTCAATGATAGCAACATAATACTCTAGTTAAAGGGTTTGCCGTATACCATAAATCAACCCAGTACACTCAGAGTAGTAGGAAAGGGAGCTGGCCTCCCCTGTTGTCAACAACCAACAATGTTTATGAATTAACAGAAAGATGCTCCTAAAGATAGTGGCGCTCTTCCTAACTTCAACCGTTTTGCTGGGAGAAGTGGGTCGCAACTGACTGGACGTCATTTCAAACCACCCCTCTAAAATACGACAGCCTGTGGCTGTACAATGGTTTGCATTGGGACGTAAAAGGTGTACCTCTTTGGAACATGCTAGAGATATTAGGGAGACTTCAAATGTTCTTTTCTGGCTTGTCAGCAGAGTAGGTTTAATCGTCCAAAATATTTTATACTTTAATAGTCTATAGTTTCAAGATCTTTTCATGATAATCTAGATAAAAACTCCCGTTCTGAATAAACCTAAAGAAATGGCATTTTAAGATGTTAGACGTGATACTATGGTTAATTTTTTCGTCCAAACATACTGTCACATTATATAATTACAGGTGGACAGAATAAAGAATCAAATATGTGAACAAAAGTCTTGAAGCAAATACTACTAAAATTACTACATGGACAATGGCTTGGGATTCGGGGAATTTCTGTGAAGCAGAAAACAATTTGACGTCAGAAACAAACTTGGGAAAGGGCAACAGCAGGTTTCCCCATACTTGTTCAAAACGATTTCTGCATAGCCAAGGCGCTCACCAGCGCAAGATGGTAGAAAACATACTTTGTTTTAAAAAATACCCTTTAACATGATTTGCACAGGCCAGAGGCACAGCAAACCATTTCATCCTCAAGAATCAAGAACCATTTTTTAGTTAGCAATGAAAACTATTCAAGACTACAGCATAATCACAATACTAATCTGGTAGACAAGCAAGAATTGTTGTCATGGCATTCGTTATGAAAACAAAATAAAACTGAGAAGGTCAGCACCCAAACACAGAAAATAACTCTCTTTAAACCATTCCATTTTTTAGAGTTATCAACACAATCCTGGGCATAAAAAGCAAAACTCCCAGTTCCGAACACCAACTCATCAAGCGCCATACTTGAGCTGCAACACTTGCTTTCATATTCCATCAAATGAGATATCTCTTGAACAAACTGGGATTTCAAGCCCCAGGCTTTTTGGAAAGAGACTTACTACAACCAATGGCTTCACCAAAATACATCTAAAAAAGCCACAATCAAAGGTAACCAAGTGCTAAGGAAGGAAATGTGACAATTGGGTGGCATGACGAGAAAAAAGAGAAAATTAACCAATTGCACGGCATGACAATTCACACCTGAACATTCTTAGACCAGACATGTCGCATGTGTCCATTCTTCCATTGTTTTAAGAATTTGTCCTGTGAAGTTGCTGAGATCACACTGTTCCTCTTGATACTGGATGTCCCGCTTCCCTTCTTCCCGCCATCTCCATAAATACTTATACCAAATATATATATATATATATATATATATATATATATATATATATATATATATATATATATATATATAGACATATGTGTGTGTGTGTGTGTGTGAAGAGAGAGAGAGAGAGGGAGAGAGAGATTGTGAACAAGATATATGTTAATCAAATACAACAAAATGAAAATGTAAATTTAATTTAACAATTGTGGGTCACAATCTGGAGTGTAAATTGCGCAAAAATATTGAAAGGGGCATGGTCAAATATTACAATGATAAAGCATCATAGGGCACAGTCGTCTAGAACATAAATACTGTGTCTCTCTCTATTTAAAAATTTTAAACCTTTAATTAAGACAGATTCAATTTTAAGTAGAACTTATAAACCCACTCAAAATTGGTTGAGCTTTTAAACCCACTAAAACAGGTTCAGTTTTAACCACTTACCTTTTAGTTTTAATGAAAATAATGTTCAATATCAGCTACATAAGAATAGGGTTGTACACGAGCCAAGTCAAGCTCGAGCTTGGTCAGCTCGATTAGACTCGACTCATATGTTGCTCAGCTTGAGCTTGATCGACAGGCCAAGTCCCAGCTAGATAGAGCTCGACATGTTTAAGCTCGTTTACCAAACTCCCTATTTGACTTAATCTCTTTACTTGGTTTTAACTTTGGAAATGACAAAAAAAAAAAACCTAGATTAAATGAGCTTACTTGAGTTTAATCGAGTCGAGTTCATGTAACTCGAGCTCAACTCGTTTACATACGAGTCAAACTTAACCAAGTGAGTTTGAGTCAAGCTCGAGTTGGCTCGACTCGTTTGTAAAAGGCATACTATAATGCGTATTGGCAGGGTTGACCTGCACATACATCGTAACTTATCGTAAGCATATCATAAATGTATCATAAATTTATTTTTTAATTCAGAAAAATCAGGAAAAATAGAGAAAAAACAGAAAAATATTGACCAATCAAGAAGAGTGTGTTCTATATAAAAAAACTCATTACACACATAATGAACATTTATGATTTAACAACACATTAATGAAATAAAGTCTAAAATTTAAAGTATTTTACATCACATCAAAGTGTATAATCCGTAGTCGTTCACTGTCAAATGAAAATTGAAATAATGTTTATGATTAAATAACTTCGTGATTATTATCAATCAATACAATAATCATTATCTTCTTTATCGTCATCCCCATCCTTTCAAGCTTGTGATTTCTCCCTTAAGACAATGATTTCTTGGCAATTTCTTTTTAAAATGGTGATTCACCTTTCCACAACTCTTAGAACCGTGGAATATGAAAGGGGAGAGGAACTTTTAAAAAAAATCTCAGCAAAAAGGGTGTCAAACCCCTTTGTACATGCTGTATTGTAAGGTACAACCTGTATCGGCTGTATCGTACGATACGGGGCCTGTATCATAAGATACGGCTTAACGATACACATGCATTTTGTGTATCATGGCCGTATCACATAGGTTATTGACTCGGTCAAGATTGACCAAGCCTGTGATTTGGACGAAATAGGGCAGTGAGCCCCTCACTTAGGTTGACAGTGCCTGACCTAACAAGAGTCAGGTGCACACAACTTTGGACAAAAATAAGCTGGTGTGGCGCACAGCACCAGACACACGTTGCCATATCTTTGGCTGCATCTGCACCCACACATGCACTTTGCTAATATGGGTGCATCAACAATTGGTATCCTTTTCCAGCTGACAGTCTTCAACTATTGTCTTCATTCTTAACATGATAGCTTGAGAAACTATGAAACATGCAAACATATAGAAGCAGAGTCATATGTTCATGCTGTGCCTGTTGTTCGTTGTTGAGGGTGGTCTGAGGCAGGAGATACTAGGGATATGTCGCAGATAAGAGATGACATCAATGTATCTCTTGCTTCTTCTTGTTGGTAGGATGTTGATACTAGCTCCTTTGTGGAGATCAGGCTTATTGCTCCCTGTGGAATTTAGACCTGAGATGATACGTTAGACAGTGAGGCTCTAACCATCCAGCTATTTTTTTAAGCCCTTCCAT
Source organism: Nymphaea thermarum (assembly GCA_011799765.1). NCBI lineage: Eukaryota > Viridiplantae > Streptophyta > Magnoliopsida > Nymphaeales > Nymphaeaceae > Nymphaea > Nymphaea thermarum. Next base: position 94,189 of record JAANDH010001016.1, read on the forward strand.
GATGGTTTCTGCTTGTTTGTGTTGTTGTTTCTGTGGATAGGTGAACATGTCATAAAATTTCGATATTTGTTACAAATTTTATGTGCTTTAGTGAAGAAAATTTAAATTCTTTAACTCATGGTATGATGTCCTGACTTAGTAGATTCTTTTCTCCATCACGCTAGGCGTATTTGACAATCCAGTGGCACTATGTATATAAATTATAAATATAAATGAGCATCTTTTGAACAGGTGGTGATCACCAAGGCAAGTGCCTGAGTGGAGTCAGATGATTGTTTATGTGCTTTTCACTAAAAGGGAAACCAGTGTGAACCATTTTGATATTGGAACCTTTTTCATCCTATATACCTCTCAAGTTTTGAGTTTACTGATGGCATCAACCGGGTCCCATATGCCTACAAAGCTCCAATTGTTTTTACCAAATGTTGGTTGTTATGCAAAAGATTAATTTTATCCTCATTGTTTGAACTTCCATTTGACAATGTTTTTGGAACTCAGAAATTACATTTGGTGACTCTGAATCTTGCCAGAGAGAAACTTTTTAATAGTTGAAGCAGAATATGTTGCTATCTTGTTGACCCTTGTTAAAGCCTTCTCTTACAAAATCTTGTCAACTAAACTTTGTATTGATACGGTTCTCTGCATGACAGTGAAAACCATTGAAACATTTCCAGTGATGAAATGCTGTAATAGGTCGCATTTTTGGGGAATGACTTGACCTCTTCTAGTAGCGACTTAATTTCTTTTAGTAGCAATTTGCGGAGTTTGAAAGGATGCCCTTCTGGATCATTCGTGATTACTTGTTTCAGGAATTGGTTTGACTGGTCAAATTCAACTCAAAACTTTCATTATTCTTGGCCCGATTCAGCGACGGATTAGTTCACAGACTGTATAGATAACAATATGGTACAACCTCCTAGTTCAGTATTTCTACGTAAGGGGCATATAATGCTGCTAGGAACAAGTACACCTGATGATACAATTTGATGTGTGTGTGACCCAGAGAGAGAGAGAGAGAGAGAGAGAGAGAGAGAGTTAATAATGCAGACATGGATTTGTTTCTCTTGGTGAATAAACTCATGCACAGAAACCATCAATTGCAAGATGCCTGTCTTTCTATGGTTTCCTTCCACAAATTTTGTACTTTGCTTTTTCTGGTATCTCCTCCAAATTGAATATACATTCATGGGTTTGTATGCTTAAATCTGGGAAACCACATGCTTCAATTGGAAAAGCGCGGATGCTTACATTGGTATCCATATGCATTTCAATGTAAAGATGTAAATGTTGTTGTTACTCTGAATGTAGGTACCGTGCAATTACTAGTGCATACGACAGAGGTGCAGTTGGTGCATTGCTTGTTTACGATGTTACCCGACACTCTACTTTTGAAAATGTCGAGAGATGGCTTAGGGAGTTGAGAGACCACACTGACCCCAATATCGTTGTGATGCTGATTGGAAACAAATCTGACCTTCGTCACCTTGTCACGGTATCTACTCAAGATGGAAAAGCTTTTGCAGAGCGTGAGTCTCTCTATTTCATGGAAACTTCTGCATTGGAAGCTACAAATGTTGAAAATGCATTTTCTGAAGTTCTGAAACAGTTTTATCATATTGTGAGCAAGAAAGCTGTTGAGGCTAGTGAGGATGGAACTGCAACCAGGTTGCCGAACAAAGCAGAGAGGATAAATATTGCAAACAAGGACGATGTTTCTGCATTGAAGAAAATTGGGTGCTGTTCAAGCTAGTGGATCACTGTAGTTTCTGCATTTGCCTGGTTATGGTTGGTTTTGGCTGCTGTTTCTACTTTACATGTCCAGTGCCATTGTTTTTTCTTGTGTAACAAAATTGTACCTTAGCTTCAATTTCATACTTGTCTTTGTATGAATTACATGCATGAATTGGAATATATATAGAGCCAAAATTTGTATTCAGTTCCTTATCATGTGACTGTGTACTATTTGGTATCTGAAGGATTCTGGGTTTGAAACCTTTCCTCATGGATTTGGGGGTTGCTGCATACTAAATATGGATTGCATGCATGACAGAAAATAAGGATTTTTCCTTGTAATATTTTGATGTGAAATGATTAAATATTTGGACTTGTCCCTTGAAATAATCTGATGGGAAATGATTTATCTCTCATTCCACTTCTATAGATACATGAGAGTAAAAAGTTATGCACTATCTTGGGGGGGAGACAGGGACAGAGAGTTATCCGGTTCCTGTATAAATGCATGTACACAGGAGAGTAGATCCTTAACCCACTGATCAGGAGACCCTGGCAATTCTCTCTCTCTCTCTCTCTCTATATATATATATATATATATATATATATATATATATATATATATATATATATATATATATATATATATATATATATATATATATATATATATATATATATATATATATATATATACGATCCTCTCCTTTAAGAATTGCATGAGAGAGCAGACTGTCAGGGTTAAATACAAGCGCACACGCAGGCACACACACACGAACACACGTGCAGACATACTGACATACACACACATGAGAGATCAAAGCTTTCAGCATTTTAGTTCGTTTCTAATGAACAGCCCCTATAATAAAACTGAGATGAGAGTAAATAAAAATTCAAGTACAGTGGATATACGACCGGCATGTGCATGCAAACAAATGAGAGAGAGAGAGAGAGAGATTGATCCTCACAACCACAAATCTATGGCCTACATGGAGTTCTGACCAGCAATCTCTCTCTCTGGTAGTAAGCAAATAATGTACCTCTAAATGGTGGGATTTTAACTACATTTTTGGCTTACAGATAGTGAAAGGTCTGAAGATTAATTATTTTCGAAGACGTAGACTATATGTCTGCTCCCAGTTTCATAGCGTATCTGACTGCTGATGTGGGATATGTGGCCTGCACCTGGGAAAATAATGACTTATAACAATATTCAAAGCTCGATCCAATTTGGGGAAAAAAAAGAGGAAATGTGCCAAAAATCTAAAACAAAATGAAAAGGGAGATTGAAAAGGGGTACCTAAAGTTTGACATGGATGTAGGCCGTTGCCATGTGGTCCATAGCTCGGAATATAATCCCTTCTAGCGATTTCCAAATTCAAAGTAGAAACAGAAAAACAATGGAGAAAAGAGAAGAAAAATGAAAAGGCAAAAGCAAATATATATATATATATATATATATATATATATATATATATATATATATATAGAGAGAGAGAGAGAGAGAGAGAGAGAGAGAGAGAGAGAATGTCTCTAGAGACGCAACTTTCACGTGAATGGAACTGATGACAGGCGCTTTCTTTGTTATCAGTATATTTAGGTCCGGTGAATATAAAAAATGCATCTATACGGCCCAAAAGGACTCTAGTTTAATGGACTTTACCGAATTGAGTTTATAAAACTCGAATTCCAAGAGAATTTGAATCTCACAAGGATAAGAGCACGACCCAATGATGATACCAACCACGGAGAGTCTCCTTGATTCTTGAATCCATTTAGAGAGTTGCAGAGTTTGCAAACTTATCCAGGACATTTTGGATATTGAAATTATATATTTTCAAGGAGACCGCCATTTAGAAATGCATTGTTGACAGCTAAAAATGCATTGTTGACACCAAGCCGGTGAACTGAAACTGTCGTCAAAGAAAAGTAGCAATAGACGTTATAGTTAGGCCAGTGGTGCTTTTGACAACTGTCTCAAAATTTACTCCTTTGATCTGATCGTATACTTTCGCAAGTAGGACTGCAGGGTGCCATCAGTTTACTGTTCTTTGCTCTCGTCTTTCTTCCGTTGTGGCGATTTGATCATTCCAGTTTATGTTTTTGGTTGCTGGTCATAATCTAATTTTGAAGAGAAGGGCAGGGAGAAAATCATTTGAAATTACGGACTCTTCGATGGGTGGAATCCGTAATTGTTCTCATTATAAAATGGTAGTGGTCCCCGGGGTCGTGCAATGGTTGTTTGAAACATTGGTTTCTAGGGTTGTCTCTTCTCCATCTGAGAGAGACCTCACGTGCGGCCGCAAAGACCTTGGAAGATCCTACCCCGTGATCTACCGTCTAGCGCTTCAGATGGATTCAGGTACGCTTCCGCTTTAAGATTAAAGTTCTGTTTAATTCAATGATTTAGCATGAGCATGATCCTGTGTTTTAGGGCATACGTTTGGTTTTGTGTATGCATTATGGGGAGAAATCCCAACACGCTATAGCTAAGTAGGTTTTCAGAAATTGGGCCCCATTTTGGGGTGTAGAGATCACACCTTGGGACTTGATCGTTTTGAAAAGAGGGAGGTTCATAATAAAAAAAAATTATTTTTAAATTCCCAAAACAACCCAACTCCCACCCTTTTTTTTGAGGTACATGTATGTTGCATGCAGCAAAAAATTGGTTGGAAGGATACTTATTTAAAAATACTCATAGTTAAAACACTTATATATATATATATATATATATATATATATATATATATATATATATATATATATATATATATATATATATATATATATATATATATATATATATAAAGATAACCATTTAAAAATAAAAAAAATTAAGAGACTGGTGTGGGCAACTGGCGACACTGGTCACCATGTAGCTCCGCCACTTGTTGCATGCATGCAACTCTCATAGCTGGGTGCCATTTTGAAACCAAAGTTTACATGTTCACTTACCATGAAGACCATTGGTGGGCATGGGGTTCAACAAATAAGTGGATGTACAGAATGTGGAAGTCCGAAGTCCAAAACTCTAATAACACACCACAATGCATGTTTAAGGAGTGCAAGACTTGTTTTTATAGCATACTGATGGTTTCTTTCTTCTGTTCCACTTACTCATGTAGGTGAGGGTGTGACTTGTGGTGTAGAGGCGCTCCACCGAGTCCATTCTATGAAAGCTTAAATTAGTGGTTGAACTTTGGTAGATGTGGGCCAAGTTATATAGGACAGCCCCACAAGATCTGGGTCACCGACCTGTAACCAATTAAAAATTTATTAATTATATGCTTAGTGCGCCATTAAAAAAATTTCTAGCTCCGCTCCTATTCCATACTTTCAATTCACCTCTTTTAGTCATTGATTAAGTTGCATTACTCAAGGACGGGAATGGGCGGCAATGATTTGAAGATGAAGAACTTTTTTGGCTTGTAAGATTTTTATCTGCATAATAAAAAAGGCAGAGTGGCGTAAGTTAATTTCTTGAAGTCCAGCAGAAACTCATTGAGCTTCTAGTTGTATTTGACGAGACTCATTAAATCTGGGTAGATTTCTTCATTTTTTGCTCAATAAAAGTAGGGGCCTTACCCCCAGCAGGCTTGCAAAGGAATTAAATCTATATGGATCATGCAAACTAAAAATCTAGGTTTGAGTAGCCTTTGGATAAGAGCAACACTGACACTTATCTATTCCTGACCGTTTCTGTAATATCTGTAATATTGCTATACTTCATCATTAATTCATTGTTAACGTCAAGATATATAATTGGGCTCATTTTGCATTAGGCCATAAGCTGGGCACTTTGATTAATTACCGAAAATTATTTATAAATCCTTTAAAATTCATAACTGAATAGTGGCTGTGAACAATTAATTTTTAATTTAATTTCAATTAATATCAAGTCCGTAGCAAGTTGGCATGAAGGTTCACATATTTATATAACGTTTCAATTGTATGGAAACATTCTTTAGCATGTCTTTTCCTTTTTTAAGTTGAGGTTGCTTTCTAAGGGGAATATTTTAAATTGAGTTTAGGCAGATCCTGACGCACTCATTGATAAATTATTACAGCATGGAGGTCAAGGTTAGACAGAAGATGTGACGTTGGCTAAGATGAAGACTCATGTTCCAACCTTGCCCAAGCTGAATCTCGGCTTCCTAAGCATCATATTTATTATCCTTCTCGTTATTATTATTATTATAAAAGTTCGACGATACTTGTATCTACGGGCGGAGGCAGGTGTTTACAGGAAACCGTAAAAAATGTTTAGTTTTATATTAACACTTTAGGACAATTTTTCTCATTTAAATATTTATGCACACTAAAAATAAAAAAATTTATTATTAGTGCATTTTAACCAATTATTTCTGACTCGACCCCTACTTGGATCCAGATTAGGACTGTCCTTTCTTCTAGGACATTGACAATATCTAGGAAAGAAAAGAAAAAAGAAGTGAAAAACGTGCATCATAAGACTTGGGTTTTTTTAAAATTCTCAAAATAAGATAAATGATGTAAAAAAATTTTTAAAATGAAAATAGATTTTTGGCTCCTTAATGCTATAAAAGTCATTTTGTTGAATCTAACTAAAATTAATACCACCAAAGTGTGGCATGTCCTTATGACATAGAACATGCATATTAGTGCTTACAACTTGTGGAGCACTTTCTGATATCAGATCACATAATAGTAATTCATGAAGGTCATGTGTCAATGGATAGATGTTTTCTAATAGAGATTTG